>NSMO01001461.1:0-14557 GCA_002588565.1 Coelastrella sp. UTEX B 3026
GGTCAAGCCCACAGGGCCTCGAACTGCAACATGCAGACACACCTGGGTTCTGTGCTAATCATGCCAGCAGAACTTGCCAAGTTCCTGAGGCTACGATCACCATGTGGAATGTATACAGAACAGACATACGCTTAGCTGTGCAATGAGAGCACCACAGCGACGTTGAGCCCTGCTCCAGGTGCTCCACTGCATCACGCGAGAACCCCGACATGTCATGTTACAATGTTAGCAAACAAAGCGGCATAAGCAGCAGGGCTTGTGCTGAAGCAGGCTGTCTGTATACCGACCAAACGCGTGTGACAAAGCCTCCACGCGTAACAGTGCACAGGGTCACAAACCACAAGCGGCTAAATGCTCAAGTCATAAGTTGCAGCACAAGCTCAACGATCAGCTGCAATGCGCAAACAATGCACATACAGCATCACAACCATACCATACATAACTAATTGTGCACAATAGCTCGTCCTTCTACGCGCATGTCGTCTGGTATAGGCTCAGCACTTGTAGTGCCGTGGTGGAGTTTGCATGAGGTGGCATCACTGGTTTTGGATGCCAGGTCACTTAAATCGGCGGGGGTGGCCCTGTAGCGTGGCTTCATGAGCAAAGTAGCTCTCCCATGTAACAAAGCAAAGCAAAGGATACCACGGTCACAGACTTCGAAGTAATGTTAACATGCTGCTGTCAGAACCATCACACTTGGGTCAAATGCACAACTGCCAAAGCCCTTCATGGCGTAGGGCACAATGCGCTGTACCAAGCTATGTTCGGTGACATCTTGGCCAAACCAACACTCACTGATCAACTTGAGACACCTGATTCTGCTGCTGCAATTTCCTCTGTGTGTGCTGCAGCCGCACTCGACCATGTGCTTTTATAGTCTCTGTTCATGCCGCTGTTGTTGCTGCTGCTGTCTGGCCTGTTACTACAAGCTGCCAGCATTGCCCCGCTGTTGCCACTGCCGGCTTTGAGCTATCGCTGCTCCTGCTGCTGCTGTTGCCAATGTTGGCGGCGCTATTGCCATTGTTGCTGCCGATGCTGGTTACGATAGTGCTACTGCTGTTGTGGCCTGGCTATGGCCACTGCCAGTGCCAATGCCCCTGTCCGCCGGCGCTGCCACCACGGCTGCTAGCTGTGTCCTGCCAGACACTGCTGTTGCTGTCGCCGCCACTGCTGCTGGTGCCGCTAAGGCTAGTACCACTGCACATAATCCTGCATGCACAATCCTTTGATGCTTTTCTTGCTATGCCTGCTGTTCCATATGAGTCTGCTGTTGCTGCCACTGCTTTGGACGAACAAGGACTCCAATGTTGTGAGGGCTGTCACATGCTTCAGAGGCTGCTGCATTGGGTTCTGCGAGAGAAGAAGAAACTGCAGACTCCTTAAGCCTGGAAAGATCACTTGCAAGTCCCTGTGTGCAGCAGCCAAAGCAGCAGCTGGTAAAGCATGAAATGTGACCGCTGACAACCTGCACACGTCTCATGTTCTGCGTAGCAGGCCGTAACAGCTCGAGCATAGACATAAGGCACACAACACACTGTACAGCAGGCCCACAGGTATCAGCGTCAGCGGCGTGTAGTTGACACACGGCAACTAAGCTTGAACCATGCAAGTTATGAATGCATGCTGTTTCCACAGCTAGCCAGCAATTTGTCTTACCTGTCATTTACACCACAGCTGCTCAGCACCAAGCTTTTCAGCTGGGTGAGCTGCCCCACAGCTTTCCAGTCTGCATGGCTTGGGGCCGCATGCAGGGGATGCCAGAAAAGAACCAAATCCTGGAGTTTCTGCAAACATGACAGTTGACCCACCAGCTCCGGCACTCCGGGTTTATCCAGGAACAGGCGTGTAAGGTTTGTCAGGTGGACAAGAGTTTCAGGGCTGATTGTGACGTTGGTTAGGTGCAGATTTCTCAGCGATGTGAGCGTTGACCAGGGTAGCTGCAGTGGTTGAGGGGGGTTTGCAGAAAGCTGATANNAAGTTTGCATGTTAGTGCTGCATGCTGCAACCGGTCGCGCTGTGATAGGTGCTGCAATATGTGGCTGATAACGCCTGGAGACGATATAGCATCCATCGCGCTCGTCCGCGGTGACCTGCAAACATATTAGCAGCAGCAGCGATTGGAATCGGCCGTCAACTCGAGCTTGCGCTGCAGAACCACCATATTGCTCTATTAATAAGCTCCGAGTTACATTAATGCGGGGCTACTGATGTCACTTCACTGCAAACAGCTCGGGGACCGGTGCTGAGGCTCAGCACTTGTACACCATCTCACCTCCTTAAACTCTATCGACAAAAGTCCATTATGTACCTGAACTACCTCATTAGCGCCTTTTATTTGCAGCTTTGCGTCCCTCCCGCAGAGGCTCTGTTTCCGAAGCGCTCCTCGACACAAAGCTGTCAGTAACTGTGACTGTGCTGCAAGTTGACCTCCCTCCAGTAGTTGAAAGACGTACGTACTGCTGAGAGTTGTCTCCTTAGCGTACGTCCGTTGCGTCTTCGCCATGCAGTGTGGGTCCCGGAAGGACACCAGCTATTCGTCTTCGACTGCCAATGGTACATTCAAATATACGCCACACTGCACCACTGCTTGACAAAGAAACATACATCTTGGCTGATACCAGTACGGCGCCAAGTGCCGAGCGGCAAACCCAGTTCCAGCTGCAGCATCTTGCACATGTGTTACAAAATTGGTAACCACGTTATGCAAAGCATACACAATATCATCAGGATCGCAAAGCCGGCAAGACAACAGCACAATGCATCCCAACAACGCCAGCAACTAGGGAAATCACAAAACCACCACGTCATAAGTGGTCTTAGCACCCAAGGGTCGCGATCGGGTGCGTTGGTCAGCAGGTTGTGCAATTGCAATCCCTGATCATGATGTCAATACAACGGCCAACTATTGCACAATCACGAACGCCAGGTTCACAGTTTGAGGTGCACAAGTAAACAGGGCAATGTAACTTACTAACCGAGCACACTGTGCTCTAGTAGACACGGTCATGCAGCAACATCACCAGGCTTCTCAAATGCCACCCAACATAACCCGTGCCCATCGTCGTCACTGCAAGCTGCCCAGGACTTGTTGCTAGGTACCAGCCCAGTTGTCTTAGCCAGCTGTATCAGCTCGTCGCGCTCCAGCTTCCTCAGCTGCCACCCCTCTTCAATGCACCACTCTGGGCTGGAGTCATTCCCAACTTTACTCAATGTAAACCTCTCGTGCAGCACACAGCTGTTGTCCGTGCAGTGCTCAATCCGCCTGCTTGCAAGTACTCGCTTGTACCCCGAGACATTGAACTCCTCGGCTGTTTGGCCTGGAATGGCATCGTCAGCCCTGTACAGCTGCTTCCAAGGCAGGTAACTAATGACAGCGATTCCATTCTGGGAGAGATTGTCTGATATGCACTGGAGTGACTGGACCAAGCCAGCAGTGGTAGTGACGTGATGGAGGCCAGCACCTGCAATGCATTGTATATGGGCAGTCGCTTGACACTGTGTTGCTTGGCATTCTATGTTGCATGAGCTAAAATTTACTGTGTCAAGAAGACCATGGTTTTTCAATATACTAACTGATGTTTCAATGCGCAGCATGGCTGATCATATGGTCAAAACTCAGCTTCAGCAGAAGCCTGGCGTAATGTGGCCAACGTTGCTGAGAGCTACCACGGCACTGTGTGACATGTAATTCGCCATAACGCCTCGACTTACATGGCATGTGTTGCTTTCGCCATGAGCAGCTTGTGCCGCACACAGGCTTTGGTGCAACACTGCAGGTCAACAGCGGGCATAGGCTCAATTGACAACCGCATCACTGAACTGGCTGGTCAGGATGTAAAAAAGTGCCAGGCGGTGTGTTGCATTTGGCCCACCTGCTATTAGAATGAAGTCAGCCAAGGCATTGTCTTGCAGTTTCCAGTCCTGAAAGGAGCCTAGTTGCCAGTTCACCGCAACATTCGATCTCAGCGCTGGATGTTGCTGCATCACTGCACTGCTCTTAGTCTCTGCTGCTTTCAGAAACAGTGCGCTATTGTCAATGCCTAGCAGTTGTACTTTGGGCCCAGTGCTCGGTGCCTGTCGCCCGCCTACTGCCGCCAGGTGCTCTAGCATGGCTAATACTGCTCTTCCGGTACCGCAGCCAAGGTCAACAACGAGACAATCACCCGTGCATGAGCTGATCAGCCGGTCTAGCATAGAGCAGTAGGTCTGCGTGTCTGCTGCTTTGGTGCCCCCGTAGCATTCCTGCACCATCGTATCGTAGAACGCAACAAAACCTGCTTGAAAGTACGAGTATGGCTCAACCATTGCGTGGCGTGCGAGCGCTGCTGAAGGGCTGTGAAGTGGGCGATACGACCGTGAACGAACAAACTGTTTATCGTTGTTTGATTGTTTTATGCTTTATCATACATTGATGCTCCTACGCAGTACCCTGCTGCTGTGCTGCTTATAAATGAACTTCAAGCGCCCTGTTTGCACGTGGGTACCGGAAAAGACCTGGAAAACGGCCGTAAGCCATACAGAAGTGCTAGTTGTGCTTTGAAAAGGCTAGCAACCTCCGTTTGAGCCAGCCATAAGCCCAGCTGCACGATGTTGAAAGCGCTGCTGGCGCTGTTGGCGCCGAAGCCTAAAGGCTGGCCACGCCGTGCTAGCCAGAACTGCTTGGAGTTTCTTTTGCACATTAAGCCCCCAATTAGGGCCCGATGAAAATCGATCAGGATAAGACAGATGCGGACCAGCTGGTCGAGCCATCGATGGTGAAGATGAGCTCATGCCTCGAGGCAGATAGGGAGATACTAGAGCTTGCGCAAACGTGCTCACAAAATACACGATGCAACACGCTTTTTGTGGCGCGTTCGAGATGTAGCACTTTGCTTATGATTTCTATCAGTCGCACCAAGTCGCTTAGAGGCATATCACACCGGAGGACATAATTATGTCCTGGTTATAACCAGGCCGAGATAACCAGCTTTCTGCACAGGCTCTCGATGCCTTCCTTGCAGCATCTAACTAAAGTAAATGACAATCTACGTTGCTGTACAAAGGCCACAAGAATAGTTGTCTTATGCTTCAACATTAATGCTACTGAGCGCATAAAAGAGGGTCTGCTGGAAATTCTGGCTATCTCCAGAGTAATTCGCCTCTTAGACTGCTTGCGCAAGCATGGTTACTATTGATGAAAATCGCCATGCGTTGCTCACATTTTATAACCATAGCGGGAGAAACAATCAGTTCCTTTATGGTACTGGATCTGGTCAATGCTGCAGCTACTGGTACTGCACTGATCAATATTCGGACATACCGTACAGACAACAGTGATAAGCAAACGAAAATCTAAGCAAAATGCGTTTTCCATACTTGACTCGACAGTAATTAAAAGAAATGTTTTCAAAATCCCGACCTTAGTGGTGGAAATTATAAGCAAAAACCGTTCACCTGCCATAAGCCAAGACGCATTTTTGCCTCTGTTGAGCCCTGCCGCCGTTGCAAGCGGACTACTTTTCACTAGATGGTTACATGGACACGTCCTGACACAACTGCATTGCCTCTGACTGGCATTTAGTGCTGGGCAGCAGTACAGCACGTATCCTCATACAACATGTGTATGCTGCTGCAAAGCTCACAGTCAATTGAGCAGCCACACGCAGTGCAGGCTACCATCAGCTGCTGGCCAACCAAATGTCAACCTTATCTCTACCTGCCACGGCTGCCTTGCGTGCACCCCTTGCAGATGCATTCCACTGTTGCTGCAGCTGCTGTACTACAGGACCAGGCTGGTCCCGTACGTTTACTTTTCAACCCACTGCTCTCAACGCTGCTGGTGCTGGAGCCGCAGCCGGAGTTGGAGCAGGCTCTCCGCCAGGACTAGCTGATTTGACTGCTCCACTCCTAGCCCATGCCTCTGAGCCTCTGTTGGAGGCGCGTGGCCCCGCTTGGTCATTTCGGAGCTAGTGCCAGAAGGATTTGTCGCCCACGGTGTGTCACGGAAGGTGCCCGTCGTAACTACAGCTGACAAGGTTCCATAACATACTATCAACTATAGAAGGCTTTGCTTGAAGGCTCTCAGCGCCTTTTGGGGCGCCGGGCCAGTTTAAACGAGGGGTTGGTGTAATTGGCGCAACATTGATAAAATCATAAGCAAGAAACGAGAAGCAAAACCTCAAAGTTTGAAATGATAAGAAGGAAACTTCTATTTCTCAGAAGCGATAGTATTGCTTATCACTTTTGTTTGTACGGTAATCTTTCTGTCGGCACCAATCACAATGAGTGTGTCAAATTCTTAGATCTGCATCTGATTTCTATCGCTTGAGTTGCCACTGCTGCCTAGGGTGACAGACTGTTGCTGCTGCCACTTGTGAACTTGGTGCCCCGGCAGCCTGCTGAGCAGCTCCGAGCATGTGCAAGGATACTGTGCAGGAAACTGGCTGCGCAGGGATACTCTGCAGGAAGTTAGCTGTGCACGGATGCTGTGCAGGAAATAAGCTGCGCAAGGATACTGTGCAGGAAATTAGCTGCGCAAGGATACTGTGCAGGAAACTGGCTGCGCAGGGATACTCTGCAGAAAGTTAGCTGCGCACGGATACTGTGCAGGAGATTAGTTGCGCACGGATAATGTGCAGGAAATTAGCTGCGCACGGTTACTGTGCAGGAAATTAGCTGCGCACGATACTGTGCAGGAAATTAGCTGACCTCGGAGGCCATCTGCCCAGGGCCTGTCTAGGCTTGTGAGGCGGCTGGGGCTGCTGACAAGCATGCTACCAATGCTGCTTGAAGGCATACTGGTTGCTGCTGGCAGCGGGCTGCTGCAGCTGTTACCTTTCTGCATGCATGCGCAGAAGTACCTTTCTGCGCAAAAGTGCGCACATACTTTTTATATCCGCAGCTGTGTCACAATAGAAGCTAGGTAACCATGAGCTAGATTGTCAAAGGCAAATGCCAATAGTGTCAAAACTTTGCAGGGAGATTGTGTATTGCAACCGCAGTCGTCCTCGGAAGCAAGCAACAGTGCTGGCTCGCACACGTGGCACTGACCGTCGTACATCAATTAGGCTTATTAGGCTCATATGTCCTGAGTTATACATACATGCACCATATCGATTAGTAATGTATAAGCATCGAGCACCGGCCGCGTGGCTAGGTCTAGACAATGTGGGTCTTTCCACTCGACGGCCCCTCTTCTTCCCTGGTAACATTTCTGCTGTGCCGAGTGTGGATGTCCGTCAGCATTAAGAGCAGTGATCTTATCCATGTTGACTGTCAAGCTACAGCACGAAGAAGCCTCGCTCGTTTCTCACAACCGGCGCTGAGACCTTGCGATTACTGCAGTAATTACAATGTACGGCTGCTTTGATGCAATCATTGTCTATGGCTGGGTTGAAGAAGACCGCGATTGCATGATTGAGCGCGAGTGGCTCGACCTCCACGGTATCGAGTGCTCTGCCGCTGATATTGTCAGGCTCCACTGCGGCAATGCAGTATACGGAATTACTGCGGAATTCGACGAGAAGACGGGACAATCAAGTGTTACCGATGAGGAAAAGGCTATTGTCGAGAAGGCAGCAAAGGCAGCAGGTGTCAAAGAAGTAGGATTCTACTTGGCCGTGACGGGAGACTTCGAGTTATGCCACGAAAGATACACTCCTGACGAAGAGTGATGACAGCTGTCAGCTCGCTGCGGTTGACGCAGCAATCCTGCAGTTGCTCGTGAGAACTTGCTCAGCAACAGCAGCATCATTGATCAAGGATGTGCTCAGTGCCTGATGTGCTAGCCTAGCACTCAGTGAGTCTCTTGGACGATTGCTTAGGGCTGTGCAGAGGAGTGGACAGCAGAAGGATTTTTGAACGTGATTTCAGGCTCACCTGATAGCTGCCATACGTTAGCTCTTACCAGACACAGCAGATACACAGCACAATACCCACTTCGTATTGTACCCATGTGGCTGAGTGGCTGATTTGGTACGGCCCGGTTGCTGACCTGGCCTCATTGTTACTGCCACGTGCGAGCAGTGTACATATACTGTTAAATAGTTTACTACTGAGTGCTTGCAATATATCTTGTGAGGACATGTGAATTCTGAGTGGTCAGAAGGGTCATTGACGTATTGAAGTTCGGTCACACTACAGCCACTAGCTACTGCCTCACTGGTCACCAGTTTGGCAAAGGCCAGCCAGAGAGCAGCCAGAGCAGTAGCACCGCTCGACTCAAGTTCGCAATCACAGGGGGGGGGGGGGGGGGTCCTTGCACGTGAGCTCACGTGTGCACAATAGAGCCTGTCAGAGCTTTGTCATGAGCAGCCCAAGACTTTTTCGGGTGGCATACCCCATCATGGGGCACGGCACGACAGCTCTTGCCAGCGCATCTATACTGTTTGAAAGGGCTCAGCCTCTTTTACCATAGGCGGCTACACATGCAACACCATTTGCAACACCAGCATACAAATTTTGATAGCACTTATATGCAACGTCAAAGGTCATATGACATGCATGCAGTGACCCGGAATGCCGAAGTGGCATGAGCTACACAGTAGCAGATATCTGTTCACACATTGTTATGAAGTTTTACTTCTGTTGAATGATGAAGCAGCCACGCACCTCCGTACCAGCCGCAGAGCAACAGCACAACAATATACCACACACCATGCAGCGCCTTTGTCCAACACTCTAACAGAAGTAACCAACACTCTAACAGAAGTAACAATTCACAATAGTGTGTGGACATCGGAAGTGAGCATGAGTCAAAGGCAGAAGCATGCGTGCCTGTGAATAACCAGCTGAGCTGGCTTGCCACGTGGCAGAGTGCACTCTGCATGCCATAAACCACTGGTGAGCAACAGCAGAACTGCTGATTAACTGCTGTTCTCGGGCAAACCACCAGACATGTCACACCACCGGTACTCAGCAGGCAAGCCACATGTGGCTTCATGTACATGAGAAAACAACAATAGCATCAATGTTCCACTGCAGTACTACTGCAAGCGGGGTTGCAAGCGACACGGAACGCTGTACCCAATACAGTATGTTGATCGGCTCTTCAAAAGGCAGGCAACTACCAGTGGGTGACCCACTGTACTTTCCTCCAAGTCTTCTCGCTTCACACATTCACTGCTGCCCTTCTGCTGCTGCCCTGCTACAGTCGCTACACTGCGAGGCCAACTTTGCATACAAGATTAGTCTAAAATTACCATTCACTGTCATAGCTGCTGGTTTTGAGCTTTTCTCCTGTTGGGTGGTTTAGAATTGAGTTTTCCTTAGCTTCCCGAGCCTTCTTCTCATCTGCAGAACAGCATATCAGATATTCAATCCCTTAATCTCAACTTTGGTTCGTAACACAAATCCTGGTCTTAAACTCTGGGTTGTAATCCAGGACCAGTCCTCTCGGTTTTCCTCATAAGCGATAAGGAATGTCAAGTCACCATTTCTTTGGTCTCACGAGCTTTCTTGTTATCATCAGACGAGACCTAACAAAAGCATGTCTGGGTGAATGTCGCTAATGATGGTGGCTGGCAACCACTGGAAACAACACATGTCATGTCTCACAAGCTAATCTGCATACTTGATAAAACCCTTGCTGTGATGTTGTGTTGTGCATTGTTGTGCGACCGGGTCAGTTTCCAACTGCTACTTGCATCACAAAACCTTAGAAGTCATTCAAACTTGACCATTGTCCGTAATATATTCTAAATTATCATTCCTCAACTGCGGAGTTTGCCCTACTCTTCACAATGGCTTTCGACATAGCAAAATTCCAGTCCACCAGACACTGCCCCAGTTGCGCAACTGCCCCATCCCGCTGCACATCCTGAAAGATAACCCCTGCGTAGATTCTGTGTAGAATCATATATAGCCATATCAATGGGGCTGGCCAATGGGTGTCTTACCTTCGTTCAATTCATGGTCTTCCCACACACTGACCAGCGAATGTTTCTCATCTGGCTTTGACACCTGGGGGGCTTCACCTACAGCAACAGCAGCAGTATGTAATGGAAATGGAGAAAGCAGTAGTGAGTTCAAAGCCCAAGTGTGGACTTGTCTGTGTCCTACACGCTAACTAGCGAATCTGAATTTAGCGACACCTGGGGGGCTTCACAAGCAGCAGCAGCAGCAACAGCGATGTAATCAACATTGTCGGATGTTGACTTGATACAGTAGCGTACAACATAACTGGCGGCAGAGCTGTGCTTAGAACACTGCTGCGCTTTGGACTGCTTCTGTGGTTCTTCTGTCAGGCACTAATGTAACAGCGTACCCCACAGTGGGGCAGTTCTGACCTCATCATTGTGTCGTATGGCATTTGGATGCTGCGTTGGCCACGTCAATTATCACTGTGGGTTTGACCACGCCCCTAAGGACTAATCACTAGTGATCTCTGGTTGGCTCTTGCTCGTCTGCTGTTTTTGTGCTGCAGCTGCTGCTGCCCGTGCTGCTGTTGTTTCTGCAAGCGGACTGGCTTATGTGCTGGCTTAACTATTGGCCTATTCATCTTTGAAGCGAAGCACCATATGCTGCTGCTGGTGCTAGGACCTGGGTTACTAACGAACCTTTCTGCATGGGTTAACACAGCATTACACCACCAGTCGGGCTGTGGCTGAGACAAACAAACATAGACATGCGTTGCTATGGGTATCAGGTGCTGCATAATGGTAAAGCCTGGTTGACAAACATTATGAGTAGATGGACGAAGCCCGGGGAAGACATTGCTAACCTTCGGCAAGTTGTTTGTCCTCCCAAACGCTGATCAAACCATGATGCTCTTCCTTTTTGTCATCAGACTTGCCTGCAAACACACAGCAAACACGAGTTGGGACTCATGCATAGCTCGGCCCGGTCTTTGGCGCATCGCAAATGCTCAGTATGCGCTCTTGCACGCTAAGCAGTAGCTTATAGGAGTTGCGAGGAGCCCGGAGCGCATGTGACATGCTACGTGAACAGCAGAAGGCTGGGGTTTGGCAGCTGACTTGTTTATACCGCATGCATGCTGTGGCAAGGTGCGTCAAACGTCTGATAAAGCAGTATTTGGTTACCTGGAGCTGCGGCCCAAGTGCAAACCCGCCTTGAAGCTGGAACAGGTCGGAGCAGTGCGCGGCATGTGGGAGTCGAAGCCTTTACAGTGCCGGCGGTTGATGGTGCAGCGCGAAGCATACTGAACTAGGTGTTGCTGACGTTCTAGAGCGAGCAAAAAGAGCCGTTGACGGACTCACAAATATCTCGAAACACAAGATCGACAGTTGCGCAATGCGTTAATCGGACGTATGTCAGTTCTTGTATGTGCTCGGCAGATCACATTCGATTGCGTATGCAGCGGGTCAAGCAGCTGCAGCTGGGCATTGCTGGGGTCTAGGCGTGCCCCTTGTCACGCAGAATACACTCTCATAATCCCGCGACGCACGATCGACAGGATAAGCCAAGGGGAACTTGCCAAACGCAGATGTACTTGTAAGTTTGCGCCATAAATGAACGCTACTTCAGGCGTTTGATCCGCATCAGGCCTTAGTACTACTGCAGTGGCTGCAGCCGCTGCAAGCATGTGAGACACACGATTTATTGCAACATCAAGTAGATGCATATTCTGTGATGCATGTGTTACCACCTTTATGTTTGAAACCATGCACTCTGTTGTTCACGCAACTAACCACATGTGCACACCTGTACTGCCTGTGAGTACTGCTTTGACCTACATGTGTGCGAGATCCACAGGAAAGATATCAATGGCTGCGCACCCTTATATAATAGAACCGAACACTATTTGAATCTGCATGTTGCCCACCTTAAAGATCAGATGGTACAGGGCTGCTGGCACCCGCATCATGCACTGCAACGGTTGATGCCATCCTGGTGCTGTGGCTGTACTACTAGCTAAGCTGTACCGGGTGTGACAGCCAGCTTATGCAGCTCCTGCTGAATGAGACCTGGGACATCAAAAACAGAGAGTGCCCCTGTACGTATAGCAATGCGAAGGGCGTCCGCAAGCTCAAATACCCCTTCCAGCCCCAGTTGAAGTGGACAGTTGGCCATGTTGAAAACAATCAGACTCGGTGTGCCTTGTACACGAACAGAGCCGCCAGCTGCACTCCCGTGCGATCTAGAAAGCCGCTTACAACTCAAGCGACATGTTGGAGGGTCTTTGTGGACCGCATGCCTTGGGAGTGTCAAATCAGTGCCCAGTTGACCTCTGTTGATCAACAATCTGGCCGCTGACTGAGATACACTGTTTGTTAGTCACAGCACGAGCGCATAACCTTGTATACCCTGTGAAGATCACCTGATCTGTGGTATAACGGCTGAGGAGGCGTTCGAATGCAGTTGCGTGAGCTACTATCGCGGTTGGCTGACGCATCACCTTGGGGGCAGACTGACCGGCACTACTGCCAACACTGCAACCCGTGTGAAGCTGCCGAGCTGCTGTGCTCACTTTCACAAGCACGAAGATCTCATCTGTGTCGCACCTGCGCCTTGATCGCTGTCGCTGAAGCCGTGCGGAGCTACTCTTGAAAGCAAACTTGTTGCCGAGCATGACCGGCTTTCAGGCATCGTGACACTACGCCGACCCTGTATTGGTGTCAAATTTAGCAAATGCCTTGAGAGCGCTGCACTTGCGAGCTGCTGGGATGGACGCTAGCTCAGACAGCTTGCAACTCCCCGCTAGCCTTCCCTTGCTTTCCATTGTTAATCAAGTGCTGCTACCTACGGCGTTTATACGAGTGCAGGTGTCAGCTAAGGCGCTCAAGAGGTAAGCTGGCCGTTTGGACCCAGCAGGCGCCATTCAGCTGCATCTCTGAGCACACTTGATGTTATATGTATCAATTACTCCTGCAGTGTGGCGTTGCTCGAGCACTTCTCGTCCAAGTCAGCCAAGGAGCTACTTGTCGCAGTGGTCCCATCGCTGTTGTCCTCGGAAAGGGTGAGCCTGCGGACTCTTCTAGCGTCTTTCTCCACGTAGATGTCTGCATTTCGGTCTTGTTGTCGCTTAGGTCTTGATCCCACGCCGCTTACATCCAACAGCGAGTAGATATACCGGGCGAAATCTTGGATGCTGCAGACTCGGCAAGCAGCAGATTACAGCCAGGTACTGTACTCCTATAGCTCAGCCAGAGCTTCGAACATACAGTCCACCTGCCTGGAAGAACAACAGCACACGAGAATCTGTACTGACGCAGACATCAACGTGCTTCTGCATACACAGGAAGGCAGCGACGACTACAAGGCTCCCAGACTCGACAAGTTATCCCAGATCGGGACAGCAGCACGTGTGCTACAGCTATCCCGCCTAGTGCAAGTAAGCTGGCTAAGCTATCTATCTGTTGGGCTACAGGACACACAGCATTGATGCAGCTGTTTGCTGCCAGGTTCTAAGCACCTGTTCCTGCAGAAGACACCAGTTGCTGCAGAGAGCTCGAGCATGCACACGTCTCTTGCACTCCTCCTGGTCAGTGCTGACTCTACAGCCAAAACTGAGAGCATGCATGCTTTAGTCAACCGAATATTCTATTCAAGGATTCATGGCCAATGCTTTGTGCTTTATGTGTTCCTGCAGTCTGGCGACTGGGTCGTCCTACTGGAGGGCCTGTGCCGCATATCCCTTCACGGGCTCGCCAGCCGTCCAAATCAGCCCTACGACACAGTCAACATACAGCAGCTGGAACTCCACAAGCCCCGCAGCAGTAGCAGCAGCAATGCAAGCAGCACAGCAGCAGCAAATTCAAACAGCAGCAGGATCTCCGGCAGTGCAGGATCACCTATGGCACCCCACAGCAGTACTGCTGCGGTTCCTGCAAGCCAAGGTTCCTCAGCAGCAGCCTTGAGCAATCCTGCAGGGAGCCCCAGCAGCAGTACAGCAGCAGGAGGGCCTAAGGATCTCGCTGAGTCAGCAGTAGAGCTTGGAAAGGAGTTGAAGAGTCAGACTCGGCGGTTGTTACAGTTGCTGAGTGGGCAGGCGGGACTTCCTGCAGCTAGAAGGTTGCTGGAGCTGCTGGATGCAGTGCCGCCTTGGAGAGCAGCAGATGTTGTGGCAGCAGCATTGGCACGCAGCAGCCAGGTATGTGATGTGCTGTGGGTGCATGGCTCTGCTGATTGGGTCAGTGGGCGGTTGTGTGGGTGGGATACGTATAGCTACTATGCTACACCCACACAACCGCTACCCTGTTGTGTGAGTCCAAGCTGTGTAGTATTGCTGTCTCAGGCTGAATGCTGGCCCTCCCGCTTGGCATACCTTTTGTGTGCCACCGAGCTCGGCAGCCGTGGGCTTTTATTGTTTGATGGCCGATGCAGGGTCTACTTTTGGTGCAGCCGGCCACTTTGCTGCGCTCCCTCTTCTGGTCAAACACCTGCTGGTTTTGCCTGCCGGCCCGGCGCCCGGTCGGCCCCTGGCAACTGTGCGTATGTTCTAGACTGCGAAGTTGTTGTCTGTCATGCAACTGCTATCGTGTGTGCAGGAACGGCTGGCTGTGCTGTTGGCATTGGATCATGCCACTAGAATACAGCTAGCCCTGCGGCTAGTGCAGCAAGCGCTTGAGGCAGTAACAGCAGCAGGTGTCAGCGGCAGCAGCAACCACGGCAGCAGCAG
>NSMO01001465.1:0-16287 GCA_002588565.1 Coelastrella sp. UTEX B 3026
TGGTTGATCTGAGACATGGTTGCGTGTCTGGTCTGGAATGCCTTTGAAAAGGTCAGGGATCGTCTTTGACACATATCTCGCACAATGGGTGCTCTTGTTGTGCTTCTTGATTGTCTTGGTTGTAGTCAATGGCTTGTGACTTAGGTGCTATTTGTCCTTGTGTCCTGCGACAGAATCGAGAAGTTTATCAGCAGGGCGGCTCGCGTCCCTCTTACTTAGGCATACTGTTGTTAAGCTCTGCTGCATTTGCTGTCTCTCCTCCAGTTGTACAATTCTGCTGGACTGCTTCCCATTCTAGGACGTAGATATTCATGAAGTGAACTCAATAAGTGGCATGGCAATCAGAGAGTTCATCCTATATGGCCCATTATTGCTCCCCCAAGACCCTGGGAACAGCAGCGACATCCATTCCAAGTGTGCGGGACCTCATTACGCGCATGCTGGAGAGAAATGTTCACAAGAGGGTTACTGCAAGCGCTGCTCTCAAGCATTCCTGGTTCAAGTACGCACTGGAAGGAAAGCATGTACTCGTTTGAGCATGGTGAACCTCCAAGTTGCTGTGTGCTGCAGCCGCATCTGCCAACATGGTGGCTGCAGACAGGTGCTCTGACCAAGAGGCTGGTGTAATTTGACACAAGAAAGCCAATTGCAGTACTTGAGTGCAGATGTCATGACCTTAGCGTTGCATGTGTGCAGGACATGTTTGGACTAGGCAGCAGAATATGGAGTAGCTGCATGAGCATGCACTGCATATCATGAGCATGCACTGCATATCATGCGCTATGCAGTGCTTACATAAAGTGTGTGTCAACACTCCAACTCAGGAATTGTCTTTTTTAACCAAATCGGCTTTTGACAGTTTCAGCTAATCAAAGGTGCAACTGGTTCTAGACACCTTTCTCAGTCACCTGTTGTATGCGTCATTGTGCAGTGCTTTCGTGTCTTCTGGTTGCACGTCTGAAGAGGGTGTCCTGGCAATGTTTTTGCCTAGTCCAGCATAGCCCCTGTCGGCATCAGCTTGTTGATGAGCTTTGATATGTCATGAGCGTCACACAGAGCATTGTCTGCATGTCTGCTGTGTGTCACAGTTGACTCCTTGTATTCATAGGACCAGGTCCGACCAATGGCATTGCCAGCCAGAGCAGTTGCATCATCCTGAAGGACAGGAGACTGTACGTCTCTCGCACCCTGTCAAAGAGAAGAGCATAACATGTGTGACCTATGAAGATGAATCAGAGCTAAAGTTGTGCCCAAGTGCTTGCTGCAGTCGGCGCACACATGGGCAAAAGCCAAGATCAAAGCAGCTTGGATGTTGCAGTATATTGCTAGGTCAGGAAGTGTTGTTGCTAGGTGATGTGGCTTTCACTGGGTTTCTGTTCCAAATCTCCCTGCTGCACAATTTGGTAGTTGTCTGGTAGGAGGTAATACTGCATGACTGCATACGAAGTTTTTACTTCTGTTATGCATACTAGCACTATGCCGGGTGTTGTCTGAAGTTGGTAACGGAAGTACTCTACGACAGGTGGTAGGGCCACGAGTTGGGACATCATGTTGATGCATCACGTGCAAGCACTGTCAAATGACTGGTCAGTGCTGATCAGCATGCATTGTCAATCGGTGCTGATCAGCATGCATTTTGAGCTAGTATTGATTAGCATGAACTGCCATTCAGTACTGATCAGCGTGCATTGTGAGTCCGTATCTACTACTATCTACTAGATAGTACTACATGCAAGTTTACTATGTGCTAAACAGCATGCATTTTCAGTCGGTGCTGATCAGCATGGATTGTCAGTCAGTACTGACCAGCATGCAGTACTGCACTAGTGCTGAGGGCTGCCTTGTCTCCACCTTCAAACCGCGCCGAGGTTCTTTGCAGTTTGGCGTCATCTGGATGTCACTCTACACGCAGGCCGTTCTTGGCGATCTGTGCACTACAACTATCTACAGAGGCCGTTAGGCAGCATTGTTGCACTCCTGCTCAAACAAGCTTGTGTAATGTTCCCCAGGGTGTCACACAGGGTAGGCATCAAGTTCTATCGGCTAGCCAACTGCTTGGCGCCTTGGCGATGGCTTGATGCCTCTGTACCGGAAGTAGGGATGAGAAACCTGGCATATATATATAGCACATTTGTCCTGCACTGCTCAGGAAGACTATATATGTATATATATATATATGTATATATGTAATACATACTATGTGCGTAGTGGAGGCCAAACATCTGTTGTTCATCCTACGCTACTGGGTAACCAAGCCAAATCTGAATATGATTTTGTCGCCAAACACGACATAAACTTTCATGCAAACCACGTGTTTGAACCAATACAAGTCATGAGTGGGTTGGATGTTGTTGTGCATGATGTCCCTTGACACATTTAGCTGTGTTGTCAAACATTTACAAGCAACTAGTGAAATGCATCAGGCCAGAATGTCTTGCTTGCCGGTGGGCGATCTATGATGACACCAAGATCTCGGATCGCCCACTGCATCCCCAGTGACAGTCTTGCGATACTCAAATGCTCACCACCCTGAAGCATGTGTATGGTGCAGACATGTTGCGATGGCACATACATCTTTAAGAGTCATAGGGCGGACTGAGACTCGACAGAAGCATTCGCCGGCTTCAAGTTGGGACAGCTATAGGTAGCTACTGCACTTGCAGTTGGCTCTGAAAAGGCTGACAAACATGCATACCCTACTTGAACCGCAAGCCGATTTGCAAAAGCACCGGCTACTATCTGATTAGTAACCAAGCAGGCCATACCAGGATTCAAGTGCTTGCACTGCTACCATCTCCCAGACAACAATGATGTGCAACATCGAAGACGGGCAGCAATAGTATTACGAGACATGGCCTCAACTACCGCTGATTGCGCTTGCGGAAAGGACTGTGTGGACTAAAGTCTATAAAAGACAGACAACAGCTACTTCGGTCAATGAATAGTTCCAAGCAAGGGCAAACCTTTGCTGATGCACACTTGCACTGATTGCTCCCGACTTCCCCAATGCCCTGAACTACGATAAAAAAAGATGTACATCACTGACATCGAATACTGGACCTGGTCAAAGACACTAACTAAAACTTGTACAAAAGGGCTGCGTGCACACTACGGCTTGAAGAAGAAACCGGGCGTCTACTATTCATTCCCAAAAACGGCGATATCTTTTCGTACTACATTGCTCACCCTGTTGAACAAATATAAAAGCACATTCTGAGCGTTGTCATTGATACTACATGACACGATCTCAGAGAGGCAAGGCTGAAACTGCACAAAAGGACGCCCGTGGATGACAACACCACGCTGAATATGTTGAGTAGTATATACCATCTCAACGTGCAGTAGGCATGGCCCCCCCCCCCCCCCCCCCCCCCCCCCCGCCCCCCACCCCACCCCACCCCGCCATGAAGACAACAAGGCAAGACAACACACCCAAGGTACAAGCTTCAATTCACAATATAAAAACCACAGCTTCCACCATCAACAAAATCCCTTGAGCCGTGTCTTTACAAGCAAATCACGTTTTACATTAGTTGTTAGCTGGCCCCTCCAAGAGATTGGCATGCAGCCTTTCAGCTCTGGATTGCCCCACAAGTACAGCTTCTCCAAGACCTTCAAATTGGCCATGGACGCTGGAATTGTGCCTGACAACTGATTTGAATCCAACGCCAGTTCCTGCAAGTTGCGTAACTGGCTGAAACTTGCTGGTATCGTCCCCGTGAAGTTGTTATCGTGCAAATGCAGAGCCACCAGTGACGTTAACTTACCCAAGTATGCAGGTAGGGTACCAGTTAGCTTGTTACTAGCAACATATAGCTCTTTGAGGTGCTTCAGTTTGCTAAGATTTGGTGGCAGTTGCCCCGAATAGCTGTTGCCTTGCACCGACAGGACGTTGATTGATGGGAGGTCACCGAGCCATGCTGGTATGCTGCCAACCAAGTTGTTGTCATGTAGGTACAATAATCTCAGCTTCGTCAACCCTTTCCAACTGGACGGTATAGTTCCAGAAAGCGAGTTATTGGCCAAACGAATGGCTTCCAGTTGCTTCAACTTGGCCCAGTCTTCCGGAATACGGCCTGTAACAAGTGGCTGATCACCAATACCCAGATCAGTTAAGCTAGTGAGCCCCACAAGAGCCTTATAGCCCGGTAGGGTCCCTTTGAGGCCTTGGATATTTGTCCCGGACCATATGTTAATATCCCTAACTTTCTTAGTGCCCGGTAGACATTCAATGCCAATCTAGTCGCAGTACCCACCGTCAATTCCAGCAGGCCTGTTCCAACCTGGTAATACTGTGTTGTCTTTGTCCAGGGCGGCCTTTAGTTGTAACAAAGACTCAAGCTGTGGATCGGGGCCAACCGGGGCGATAGAACCACCAACAAGTGTTGTGCTCCGGGAAGTACCTGCAATACCACCACAAGGTCGAATTAGTGAGAAGTCCAGATTGTAATGCGTCAAAATACAGGTGCATTGAGCCGTGGTAAAATCTACAAGCACTTATGCAAACACCTGATCTGAGGTAAGCTATCAATCCAACATCCAAGTTTCAACGAATTCATATAGAGAGAGAGAAGTTACAGTGGATACCTCACCATCTAGAATGGTACTCTCCACACCCAATAGGAAACCGATTGCAAGCAACAAAGGATAAAACCAGATGAAACCATGTCAAGCACTCGTTCTCTGTTTTCGCTTTTACGTCCGGCTTATGCAGCCGGATACGCACACTGGAAAAGTATATATAAGGGAATCCCATGTTTTAGCGGGACTAGCGCAGGGAAGCGTGTTACAGTAGTTAACTATAAGGCAAAAACAATGGAATGGATGTTTATATCCGCCCGTGGACCACAGACACTACACCGCTGGTACTGCGATATCAAGTGTAGCGCCAAACTAGAGCAACGCTCTCAGTCTCAAATATAAATCTCAAGCTCAACAAGCTATCTCTTTCAAGCTCTCTCTTTCTTACTCTCGGTCCTCCTACATTTCAGGGCCTATGTAGTTCTCCAAACTGACCAAAGCACTGAGCTTCGGGTTCTTTGGTCTTAAGCATAAACTAGACCTTCCAGCTACGGCCAGCTATACCTTCCAAGAAGGTACCAAAAGTACCAGCTATAGTCCGATTGCAGCAAGAGCTACTACTCCGCTACATGCCTCCCCCTTTTAAGTTCAAACTGCCCACAGTTTGACTACAGTCGACTGAAAACAATAGAGGCAACGATGCTAACCACCAAATAGCTAACTGCATTAGCTACAGCACCGGTCAGGGTACATTGCACACATGTAAGCCATTCCCCAAACCTTGGCCAGGTTGCAGGGGGATCGGCGTAGCACCCTTGGGGACAGAATACACAACAGGCGTCACCCCCCCGGCCACGGTACGGCAACCCATGCATGGCACACGTGCAACAATGATGCATCGGACTACCATCCATCCATATAACAAGCAGCACTGGTGTGACTCGGTTGTGCGCACATATGAGCATGGACGATGCTCGTACAATGCATGTAAGGTGCATGTACCAGTGTACAAGCAGGGTTACTAACTTGTACCTAGCTAGACAAAGGAGAATGTCTAACTAGACCTAGAGGGACCTTGAGTTGTCCGCTATAATTCCAAGCCCATATGTTAAGTACTAGATACCCACCTGGTAAGCATCGCCTTTTGGGGTTCGACCCGTTACACATGTACCACCCAACTGCATTGAGGTCAGAACAATGGACGGATGAGCGACTGACTCAACACAACATACAGCAAAGCATGACACGCAACAGAATGACACATGTATGTCATGCCAGGTTCAGGCGTTGCTTAACGAGCCGCACAGGCGGACATGGTGTTCAAGACACAGTGAACATGACACGTGGGATCAGGCACGACATATAACCTTTTGACAGATGGAAATGAATGCATTACACAGACATGCCTTGGCAGTTCAAGGCGTCTAGTGCTCCTCTGCAGTGAGCTGCACACACATTCTTCAACAAAGGTGGCAACCTTGCAATGTGCATGTGAACCCCTAATGCAAGACACAATGTTGAAACTGTTGGCCAAGGACAAAAAAGAAGCTCAAAAGAGGAACACTCGAATAAGCCAAAAGCAACCTGCATTGTATAATGACTCACCCTTGGCTCTCTCATTCGCGTACACGCAGTATCCAACTATCCTGGTATTTGACAAGATGGCATTGTGGAAATCCTGCGGTGAAAGCTTGATTTGCTTCTTGAGTGACAGCGGCAAACAGCCCCCCAATTCCTTGTTGCCAGATAGGTGGATTTCCTGCAAACTCTTGCTTTCCGCAAGGCTGGCTGGGACTGTCCCTCTGAACTTGTTATTGTCGAGTGCCAGAAACTGCAGCTTCGGAAGCTTCCCCAGCCACGTTGGTAGCGTTCCTGTTAACTCATTGTAACCGACAGAGATCTCTTCTATCACTGACAGCCGTTGTAAACTGTCCGGTAAGCTGCCAACCAGCTTATTCTGCCAAAGGTAAAGGATCTTTAGTTGAGGTAGGGTCCCAAAGGATGCTGGTACACTGCCGCCGAGTGAATTTTTGGCCAACTTCACGATTTGCAACCGTTTTAGGCTCGACCAGTCTGGAATAGGCCCTGTTATGCCTGGTTGATCGGCGATATCAATCTCGACCAGAGATGTCAGGCCCGCGAAGGTGCTGGCCGGAGGGAGTTTCCCTATCAGACCTTGAATGCCTCCTCCGACGGTTAAAATGATACGTTCCACAACCAACTCATTGTTGCGGCAAGTGATGCCTCTCCAAGCGCAGTATCCACCTTCAAACTGAAGGTCAGGTTGTGCGGGCCCGGTCGGAGGCAGGATCGAATCTGCGGCAATATGCAGACCATACTTGTGTTATGATACAGGGGTGTCACAGTGTGTGTGGGGTGGGAGGGGGTGGGGGGCTATATGAGAGGGAGGGGGTGGCGTCTGATCAGCTGAGGGGGAGAGAGATATTGCATTAAGTACCTCACCATCTACAATAACCCTACTCCCGACACTTGCTGCACACACCTGCAAAACAAGCAGCACACATGTGCAGAAACTCTGAGAGCAAGGCTGCAAAAGCGAATCAAGAACATGAGCGTCTACCTTTTTTGCCAGGCTCGGTCCAAGAGGCTTGCTTGATCCCACAGTTACAGGGCAATCCAGGGACTGCTGGTAAATACTTATACCTTTGCCAAGAAGGAAGCTCTGAAGCGTGTTGTCCCAACGACTCATCCCACCAGCCCCACAGCAAATCGCATAGCTATCACAATCATGGTCCAATCTCAGAAACGGCGCGCCACAACCATTAGTAGTTAGAAACATTTCAAGCTGATTCATGTCACAGAAGTCACCCCACCTTCGTCATTTCAGAGTGTCCTGGCGCTTCACCTCCCAAATTCAATGATGTAACATGTGTGCACGCTACAAACTCACGGAAGCCCATTCCACTAGCCCAACCGCACCTCGTCGGGGGTTGCATAACAGCAACTTAGTGCCAGGAATAAGCACATCAACATCCTTCACATTGCCTACGTTGTCGAGCATGAACTTGTCAAGGGGGATTCCAGTTAGCCACGCAATCTTGGACAAGTAGTCGCCAGGGCGAGCCTGGCATATCAACACAAACAACAAAGTTGTATTGTTGAAGATTTTCAACGGCAACATTTCCAGAAGGTTACGGGTAGTGCGATGAAGCACTGCATAGCAAGCACACACTCTATGCAGTCGAACAAGCTAGGACTCGCAATGGAAGGTCACCTTAGAGCAAATAAGCATTTGGCAAATAAGCTCAATGCAACATTGTTGTGTAGGGCCCCAGCAGGCCTGTCAGGATGCGCTGTGCATGCTGTAGGGCAGAGGCTTGAAAAGCAAATCCCCTGGCACAAAGCCGGCCAAGCCACATTGCGCTCTTTGCTGCACAGCAAGACAATCTCGGCTGGCATAATATCCAGGCGTACATAGGTCCCCTTAACAGTCCAGGATCAAAACACATGCGCAGCTCTCGACGGACAGCTCTCTGGTTGCTCACAGTTGTCACCACATGCAATGGCCACACACACACACATCAGCTAGCAGGTCTTTGATAAGACACTTGTGTTTCTTCCTAGGACAGTACCGGGCAAGTTCCACTGCAACTTTATGCTGACATGTGTCACAATTCAGATGTACAAAAGCTATCAGATAGTGACTATTTCCTCTTGCATCTCCTGCTATGGCAGAAACAAGTCTGACTTTTTTGTTCTGACAAGCTTGTGTGTAGCGGCTGACCATATGCAGGCCTACCTTGTACTCATAGCATGTTGCTGAAGTTCTAACAGGGATAACTGGAAGTTTAACCCAGCTGGGTTTGACAGTCGGAGTCCAGGTGACGGCGTACGCCTCGCCGGTGTCCAAAGTTAACACCGAGCACGCACCATAGGCCACCTGTAAAACAAGCAAAACAAACTCAACAACGTATTGCCGCTGCCCCTTGGTTCTAACCTTACTGTTCTATGTGTACACGCACGCCATGTGTCCTTATTTATGGGCGCTCATGCATATGCCATATCACGATGCAAAAGCGACTCAGACAGTGCAATGTTTTGGACCGACCTGGCCGAGGCGGTTCCGATTGCAGAACAGTGAATGCGGGCTGGAAGGGGACGTCTTTGCTGTGAACCTAGCGCTTATGTCATGAAAGACTTATCACACACTCACCCTAAAGAAGCCCCCATCACCCCATTGTAAGCCCCAACTATTCTTTGCCAGCCAAAACTGCTTCTCATTATCATAGCCTACCAGCACCACTGCGTGACCAAACTGGTATGTAGCTGTTGCGCTGGGGCTGTACACTTTTCTAGCATTTCGCTTGTCAGCGTAAAAGGACCTAAAGTCAGAGAAAACGTCGAACCGGGTGACCACGGAACCGTACTGTCTGATATGCCTCTGGGCCTCCCAGAAAGTGGTGATTTTGTTTGCGCTGAACTGCCCCTGGGTGGCATATCTGTTGGGATCTTCGCACATGCCGTTGCAAATGGCAGACTTGCTGAGTTCACCCTTGTAATCCGGCTTGTAGGGCAGACACACTGCTGTAGGTATCTTCTGGCCGCGGTCCTGGAGCTGAGTCAAGACGCTAGGGAGGTCCCAACCTGCGTTGCAACTTGGGGCTGGCCTATCTGTTGGGCAGAAGTACAAGGACTGCACGCTGATGCTGCAATCCTGTGCGTTGACACGCAGTGCTGAAGCCATGGCTGTCTCTGCTGCTGCACCTACTGCAAACGCTGAGCATGTCTGGCAGGCCTGCTGGTCTCCTGGTGGCGCCACGAGATTTGCTGCGCCTGCTTGACTGCTGTTGGTGGCGCTGTAGACTCGCGGGGACGTGGCCATGACTAGCTGATAGTACGCGTCTACGGATTCTGTGGCTGCTGCAGCACATAAGTTGTTTCTGCTCCTACTACTGCATGCTGCTCTAGGCTGGAGTCTGTAGTCTATCTTCCACTTTTGGCTGGATTTGTATAGCTGCTGCAGCTGCAAGGTCGTGCTTGTCGCTCCCACGATAGTCGTGGTTGAGCGTCTGTATCCTTGACCTGTCAAATGCAGCCGAAAAGCAGTCATGACGTGATCACGGTTCAGCTCAAGCCCTGGCAGAGTCTTGAGGGGAGAAGGCGCTGCGCCAGCACTCAATGCAGCTGTTCAATGCAAGAACAATGCTTTGATGTGGGACAAGCAGGCAGGCAAAGGCCAAATCGGCGCTCTTGGTGCTGGAATGTGTACGCCAACACGTGTTGCGAGGTACCTCGCACCGGTGATCAGCACTGAGTGGGTGCTGCAGCCTTGCTAAGTGCTCAGCAACGCTCTGTTAATTGCAATGTAATCGTGGTCTGTTGTAGTTTTAACTGCGAGTTCAAGCTGTGTCAGCGCTGGCAACATGTTCCCTGAGCACGTACCCGCGGCGATCGCTGCAAACGCCACCAGGCAGATGCCACATAAGGTGACAATGCGACACGCCATGAGGTCATTCAACCTCATCGCATCAAAGTGCTGCTGTTACTGATCGGTAAGCTACTGGTGCTGAAGTCTCGCATGAAGTTGCCTTGGTCTCAGGCTTTGCTGGCGTTGCACGCTTCAAACTTCGCGGATGTAGCCCCAGTCCATGTGCGACCATCAGCATCCCCGTCGGCTCCCTGTGCCAGAGATACACGGTTTAACAAAGCAGAACCCGGGGTGGACCCCCGATTTCTATATCAACATGAAAACCGGCATTTGCTGAGGTTACCGGCCCGCTCTTCCAGTTGTTGACAGCCTTTTGTTGCCTGATCACCGGCAGCGAACTGCTGTGAAAAGCCTGCTTGTACTGCTGGTGAGCCCACGCGGACGCGCGAACAACAATTATAAAGTTTCGCATTGGCGCCATGCGAACTTGTTCTCCCTCTTTGAGTAACGAGAGCCGCTCGCTCAGCGAGTACTGAGCAAATTTGCTGGGTGAAGAGTCGCTGAGTGATTCGCTGAGTCCGCGGCTCATTCACACAGCTAAGAATGCAAGCTATTCAATAGTAGTTGTGACAGAACGACTCATTCACTTAATGGCTCATGCACTGAGTGATTGGCTCGCTGAGTGTATCACCTTCATTCAGTAAGTGAGCCAATACATTACACTGATGCCACCAGACCACCCACTGTACTATGGAGTTTGCCAAAGTACAGAATAGTAGTAGATCGGATTTTCAGTTCATGCAAAACAAAATGCCAAGCAAAATGCTGCATGCCGCATGCAAGGGGCCGCCATCCGCCACACTATTAATGGCATCCCCCGGGCCGTACCCCTCCCCCCTACCTCTCCCGGAGAGGGGCCCTGAGTTGGTCGTGCCGGGACCATACCAGCACAGTAGGGCTACCGTAGAGTTTTGTGTTTAGGTATATACGTCAGGTTACGTTTGGGTTACGTGACTTCTGTGAGTGTTTTCAGCTGGCCCACGGTGACACGTGTGCACCACAAGCCTTTGTGCAGCTCTGCCAGTGGCGCACGGAGCCGTACACCAGCACAGACTATCTTGTGCTGTTGAGCATGGTGCACTGTCGCCTTACATTGTGTGACCCACATGGGTTGTGGACCCCTGCGGCTTATCAGCACCTACAGTGTACACTACACTATATCTGTAGCTCACAAAGTTCCCTTGTCACCCGGCAATGTCCCATGTGCACCTACAATTCCTCATTTGCCAAATGTTGGCAACAAGATTTTGGACAGCTAGTAAGGGGCCGCAAGCTAGCCTGTTACGTGATTACGTAAGGAGCCCCCCCCCCCCCCCCCCGGTCGCCCCGCTGGATCTACTGTACCCAATTCCACTGGCCCCGCTGGATCTAGATCTACTGTACACAATTCTACTGTCGGACATACAGCGCAAGAGGAGCTGTCCAGCGGTTAAGAAGCTTAGTGGCCCCAGGCTGAGTGACTCGATGCGACACCGTGATACTTGTCATGATCACAGGCAGGCTAGGTCCCAGAGTCTTGAAGGCCAGCTTACTCGCGACTTACAACAGTTTCGATGGCAAGGGGCCCAATAATGAGAATGGCTCAGTGTTCACCGAGCTATCGGACTTCATCGTGTAGCACTGCTAATGTTGGGTCTTATCGACTGTTACAGCAACCAAAGGTCCAGCACACCAGTGACTGTCACAGCAACCACAGGACATTTGGGAATGTCATGCCAGACCATTGATGCCGCACTGGCAATGGTTTGTAAGCCTTTGTAAGCCTTTATAAGAGCGTGCAGTCCACAACTTTAACAATGACAGCTGCCCACAAAAACTTTACGGGACTAGGCAACACCAGCAGCACCCGGCAACTCTGTGAAGCCTGGGCGGCCGACAGCCCAACGGTCAGACTTTACAACCCCGGCTTGCTCGTCGGCCACCTGAACAGCAACTCCGTAGAAACAACCGGGAAAACACGATAGGACCGCACAACACAACAGCACAGCATCCGTTGATGAAACTGGGGAAAAACATGCAATCACCAAGCACCTTAGCAACCTGCCACCCAGTCAGTCAGAAAGGCACAGCACCTGCATGCTGTGTGCACCAGTAGCTGCACAAGCATGTAGCGGAACTGGCCCATCAGGCAAACAAACATACTAGGCTTCACATATAACAGCTGCTTGAACTGGCTAGCCTGTTGTGCAGTTACTCAACACCTGCATGCAGAGTTGAGAAGATATGGAAGATGCTGCAAACCATGCAGTAGTTTGTAGGCAAACACAAGCTCACGCCAAATGGCGCTGCACAGCCCAGAAGAGGACTAAGAAGAGAGCAAGCACAGACAGCACCACAGCAGCACACAGCTCCCGGCTGACAAGGGCTGATGCTGATGTGTGAATAATGACAGTACACAGACAAGGCCATCAGCCCACAGGAACAAAGCGTGCTCACGAACCAGGTCCAGCATAGCAGCACCCACACTCATGTCAGTACATTGTCACTTTCCACATGGCTTCTAAATCACCAGCAAAGTGAGCTGCCATAACCCAGACTACCGGACTGATTCTTGGAAAACCCCCAGACTATGTGAGTCCGTCATCCTGCAGTCGACTTGCATCAGCCATTCAGGCTGCAGGACTCAGCAGGCCGCACGTCATTCACAGGTCTCCAGACAAGCCCTCAGCTGCCAACTTCTTTCTGCCTTTGACCAAGTTCTTTGCAATACGGTGCGGGTCCTGGCACGCGTTCATGGTCTTGACGTGCTCTACTTCATCGTCACGGATGTTGACGAACACGTCCAGCAGGTTGTTGCAAGATGGACGGCGCAGTGGTGCATCCTCCTCTCTGCTGGTCTGGAACTCATCAAACTGCATAAACACACCGCAGCAGATGCAGTGAGCCAACATGTTGATTGATTTTGACTCCTGCAGTCCCCTGCAGTTCAGGTTCTGTGAAGGTGCTGAAATGAGTGAGAGATTTGCTGAACATTGGTAACATTAATAACTTTGCAATGCAAAAGCGCGGTGAGGTTGACGAGCCTGCTGAGCAGGAGAGCAAGATTTCTCAGCTTGTCAGCACAATGCCAGAGATCACACGACCACTGGGGTCTAGCATGTCTCTGGACAGCACACAAATCCTGTCGGTTGGTACAGGCCTTCTGTGTTTGACAGGCATTCTGTGTTTGAAAGGACAGCAAGTGGTACGCAACTCAACTTCTGCACCTATCAGACAACACCAAGCCCTACTCACGATGTAGAGGTCCTGATTCCTGTAGTACGCTGCTGCAACCATCGGCGGCGGCAGCTCTGCCAGCAGATCCTTATTGGATTCCACAAACTGTTCATACGTGTCAGTGGCATGCCACTCCACCAACTCGCTGAATGCGTAGGCAAACTTTGGTGATAGGAGGTACATGGCGATGAGCACCCAGTAGTACAGCAGTGCTGCGTGGTTGGCCAAAAAGCGGTCAAACCAGAGCTGATCACCGCCCAGAGACTCCATGATCTACACAGACACACAGACACACACAGAGCCGGTCAGTACACAGCCACGTAAGGCAATGATACCTAAGGCCAGTGTTATGTGGTATTCATAGCAATGTCCAACTACTGCATATGTTGCATAGAGCGTACAAGTCTTGCCTGAAAGGCGAGATGGCGCCAACCCCGCAACATGTAGCAATGTGTAAGGGTGATGGGACGTGATTACAGCGTGCAACTTAACCAACAGTCCTGCAGATGGGTGGTAAACCCAGCGGCATGCCTGTAGATATGCCATTGTTCAACACTTGATCCCCAGAAGGCAGCAGTAAACAGGCAACAGACATGCAACTCTCAGCCCGCCAGACGGACACGCTTGGCAAGGCAAAGCCCTTGGCATGGCAAACAAACCTGTAGGTGGTGCAGCTCATTCCATTCCTCTGCAAAGTGCACTCTACGCAGTTCTGCTCCTGCCCTCCAGAAGCCCAAGCTCTCGTACAGGTGCAGGATGGAGATATACGAGAAGTAAGGGATGCGGGCTACTGTCTCCAGCACCCAGAACCGCTGAATGGGCCTGCAGTCGAAACACATGGACGTATATGTACATTTGGTCAGATCAGTTGGTTCAATGTAAGGTCTAAGTGGATGAGTGCTATGGCAGGTGGCAGCACCTACTGCCGATGGTGTGTCTCATGCCACTACAGGACAGACTAGTAAGTAGGCATTAGGGTGTGGTTGCAGGAGCTCGCGTGATGAGAAGGTGCTCGAATTGGTTATAATATGCTTCCTTCACCCAGCTTGCTGACCACAAATACCTCTCCAAGGTCCCAGTTTCTGTTGCGCATCACTGTGGTGCCAACTTGAGCTGAGAAAGCCAACAAACAGCTTCATTCCCCCACATATTATGCCTCACAACTAGACACTCATGGCCTCCACAATAGCACTCAGCACAGCGAAGCTGAGAACACCTGTAACTTGCCCACCTGTTTGCAAAGCACGCATCCAGCAGGATACACAGCAGCCAGAAAGGTGCCCTGATAAACCAGGGTGCTTCCACGTCACCAGTGATGGCCTTGCGGTGGTGTTCACGCGCCCAAACATCAGCGTCGTTCAGTTTCAGCTGACGAAGCTTCTCACGAACCTGTGACACGAATGCGAGCACACGTTGACACATGGGCAGCCAAGGTTGACCGAAGACTTTTGTGTCACGACAGGCTAAGGCAGGCAGACTGGACAGGCAGATTGTAGAACAGGCAGAGGGGCAGTCCCATCACGGGGGCAGTCCCATGCATGTCGGCATGTGTGTGCCTCTAACTCCAGCCCTGATTCTCTACAGCGTGACATGCTGCAGCAAACACACAACATTGCATCTGCTGAGCTAACTGCAACACACCTTTTGCTCATCGTGACAGAAGAGCTCTATCACTTTAGAACATACCATTGCAGCTTAAGAGACACTTCACCACTGCCGCATGCTACAATCGTACACTTCATCCAGTACTACAAGCATGAACAGCCTGGCACACGGTACCATCCTGCGCAAGCATGCGCAAGCATACTCACCTCCCTGCACTCCTGGTTGAGCTGTCCCTGCATGTTCTTGACCTCTTCTGGAACATCTGCTGGCTTTAGCTCAGGCAGAAGCTTCCTGTTCTCCAACCACGTGTCAAGAGCGGAGAAGCCGCGAACCAGGGACCGACCTGTGGCACCCGCAAGCTGCAGGAACAAGAAGACCACATTCGGCAATGGGTAACCAAGGCTTTGCCAGGTCACATGCAACAGTTGGCAAAGCAATTGCCAGCAGTGTGGCCAGAATGCTGAAGGTACTGAGACCATGAAGCATGGCGTATGCTCCGTTTGCGCATGTGCACAGGGCGAAGGGTGCAGAACCAGTGCCGGCTGAGCGTCCTATGTGAGGTTTTGGTCACACAGACAGCGGTTGCAGGTGTGACCCCCAGCAACTCCGGCAAAAGCTGCAGAAGGCATATGCATTTGCGTCCATGTGTTTCACAAGCCGGAGACACAGCGTCATTACCTTTGCAAACATGCTGCGGGGAGTATCCATGACCTCGTACTCATTGTAGCGAACAGAGCGCCGCAATGACAGCAGCTCATGGTTGAAGTTTTGGACTGCCTGCAAGAAGCGGAGGAGAAAGTGCCATTGGCTGTTACCTGCTCTGAGCGCATGGCACTGAGGAGCAGAGCATTGACATGGTCTAGGGGTTGCGTCGCAGGATGCTCACAGCTTGCAGCCTGTGACTTAAGCATGCCTCGCAGGACGCTCACCAGCTTGCCGGTTGTGACTGCGATGTGTTGAGCAGCCTACGAACATTAATACCGACGAATCAAGGCTTGCAGTTGCTGCATGTCAGTAACTTACCATGGCAAACACGTTCTCTGGGACTTCACCATAGTTCTGCTGATACATCCTGCCAGCGCCCGACCTGAATCCGTAATCGCAGCACATGACCTGGATAGACTCGCCATCTCGGTCTACGAATACCCTGCACTCTTCCTCAGAGCTGCTAGTAAGGGACTGCCTGTGGCCTTGCCTGCAGTACAGTAACACAGTACCGGGAGCGGTAGGTAGCATGCCCGGGTGCTGATAACAAAGGTAAACGCACACGGTGCCATTGAATTTCCATTCTAGAGGGCTTCAAGCGCTGCTGCATGCTCAGCTGCATCGACCGTGCCCACAGGTAGCAAACTTACTGCGATGAGGGCCTGGAGGGTGCTGCTACACATTTGATCACGCTAGACCGCCTGCACAGAGGTTAAACAGCAGCGTAACAACTTGTCTGATATGTCAATGTAATGCTATATGGCACTGGGAATCTGGTCAAGGGGGCGTCC
>NSMO01001467.1:0-18823 GCA_002588565.1 Coelastrella sp. UTEX B 3026
CCTGCCGCCGCTGTTGCTGCTGCCGCACACTTTGCCTGCTACATGCCGCTGGCTTGCTGGTTACACCTGCTGCTCTTGGCGGTTGCTGTGCATTTGCTTCTTCTGTCGGCCTGGCAACTTTCCCTTGTCACGCTGCTGCCCTGACTGCTGTTGTGGTGGCTGCTGCAGCGGCTGCTGTTCCTGCTGCTCCTCTACGTGCTGCATTCTTTCCTTCTCAGCGCGCCAACTGCAGCAGCGTGACACAACAGCAGTAATGGAATGGACGCAGTACGCCGCTTGGCTCAAGTTCTGACCCGTAACATATCCTTGTTACAGGTTAAAGGGTGCACCAGCTGCACGCATTATTTCTGACATGTTGTGGTGCTGGACTTGGGGTTTTGATGCTGCATTGGATCCATCTGTTGTTGCAATGCCATGGTACAGAAGAGGCCAACAGTAGCATGTGCTAACAAACAATTGGATGTAAACGCCACAACTTGTTGACATCTTGCTTACCTGCTATGGCGCATTGGCTGCTGTCCAGGCTCTTAATCCTGTTGCGCATCTGAAGACACATGCGGTTGCCACTGACCTTGATCTTGATGCCGCTCTTGCCCAACAACTGGCCCACCACTATTGGCACTACCCTGCCTGTCCCGCTGTAAGCTGACAGCCACCCCAGCAACTGTAGCTTGACCATCCCTAGCAGTACCTGTTGCCATGTCCAATGCCACAGCAGCTGGATCTGCAGCAGCTGGATGTGCAGCAGCTGGATGTGCAGCAGCTGAATCTGCAGCAGTGTTGGCAGCGACTGGTTCCGCATTGGGCTCGCCGGCTGGTAAGGAGGCTGGGTCTCCTAATGCTTCTACTTCTGATGCTACTGCTACAGCTGGTATGGGAGTCGCTGTCACATGATGCGGCTGGCGGTGAGGTATCCCATATGGGTCTCTGCCCCTTACTTCCCGCGTGTGTGCAGCACGCACAGGCTCTTGTCTGCATGCTTTGCAAAACTCTTGCATGAACTGCACATGAGCTGCTTCTCTTCTTCAAGCTGCTGTTTTATCTGCTGCTGCTCCTCTGGGCTGCTGTTTGCACTGCTTGCCAGAGCACGAGTTGTGGTGCTCTGTTTCGCCACCAGTGCATCTACAGCCCTGAGCCGTTCCTGCAATCTACTGCTGCTGCTGCTGCTGCGGATGTTGGCTGCCTGATCACGAACTCCCACTTGCTGTGCAACGTTGCAGTGTTGCTTACCACCCATGTAATAGGAGAAGCTGGAACAGATGCGCTTGGACAGCTCCCTGGCTGCAACTGGCACCAGCTGTGCATGATTCAATGCTGAAGGATTAGGATTATCAGTACTGTTATGCTTCCTGGTGATGGCGACAAAGTTTTCCACCACCAGCGTGCTGCACGGCTGATGGAGAAAGTACACTGCTGAGCATGCTGTACTCGGTGTCACTAAGTGCTAGACGGAAGTATGACTGCACCTGCTGCATAACCTCCAGCATCAGGTCCACAGACTGTCGGCTGACATGGCTAAAGGCGAGCTCAGGCCCCTGCCCGACTGGCCTGCCTGATCTGTTGATCAGTTGCTGCTTGTGGTCCTGCATCATGGCTTCAACCTGCTGGAGCAGTGCCACTAGTATCGCCTGCTGTCAGTTGCTGGTGCTGACTGGCTTGACTCATCACAGCTCATGCCGTAAGCTGTAGCAAGCTTCTCTACCATCACACAAGGGGCTTGGTGTGTGACCCCAGAATCAGGCGCCCTCCTTGCCGCTGACTGCTGCTGCTGGGCAAGTCCCACTCCTTTGTCGCACACCAACACATTGTGATGATATGTGGCCAGGCCCACTGGCGACGTCAGAAGAGCATTGCCAGCAGTGCCATCTGCTGCTCCGCACACAGGCTGTGTTGGACCTGCATATACTGTGGCTGAAACCTGGACAGCTGGGGCAATACTGGCGGGTGATACACTGCTTGTATTGGCAGTACTGTCCCCTGAATGGCTCTGCTGCTGCCTGCTGTGTGCTGTGTGGTGCCTCAGTAGCTGGGACCAAGTGCTACCAGATGCTGGCTTCAGCTGCTGTACGTTAAACAGCTCGGTTGAGCTGACAAACAGTGCCCCGTCTGCATTCGCAGCTATCTCGTGAGCACCTCTGATGCTGCACAGAACAGTAGCTGTTACAGTAGCCGCACTACTGTCATCATCAACACGCAGTAGCCAAACTTGTCCCGCCACTAGCCGCTACTACTGCCAATTGCTTCTTGTCAGCCAGCAAACTCAGCCCTGTGATGTGCTGCAATGTTTGACTGCAGCGCAGCGGCTTTGCCGTTGCTGATGCCACCAATGATGAGGCTGCCCTGACAACCGCTGTTGCTGTTGCTGCTCCAACATGCTGCTCCTGAAACCCAGTGATGCGTAGTATGCTGCTAGTGCCACTACTGGAGTCATCACTCACATACACAACTGCTCCTGCTACACTGCCTGTTCGCCACTGCTGAGCTGGTACCTTTGCACTGTCCCAGGGACCTGTTGTCCAAGGGCCGCCAGTGGGACTGAGTGGTTGCACTGTGCCCCACACTGTGCCCCACACAGCGGATGTTCTGCAGTTGCTCTGCACCGCTGTGCTGCTGCTAGTGCTGCTGCTGCCGTCTCCTGCAGCACCAGCAGCAGTCTCTGATGTGCTACTGTCTTGTTCTGCTGTGGTAACTAGCAGGCCACCACCAGGGTATATGATACGCCTCATGTTGGCCACCCTGAGCTGCTTGTTGCCACTGTCAATGACCAACAGATAGTGGCCTACTACAGTGGTTCCACCGAGCTTGCCAAACCTGGCTTTTGAGGCGGGCCGGTAGTTGCACCCTGGGTTTCTGCACCACCGATAGCTGTTACGTTGGCTGGGCAACGCAACTGCACCTGCCTCACAATGGGCCTCTCTGCATCTGTCATGAACATTATGCCTACTGGGTGTATGCAGCAGTCCGAAGGCCACAGCTTGCTGTTCTTTGGGTTTTTATCCCACTGCATTAGCTGCTCAGGCACCAGGGTGTTGGCTACAAACGTGCTGCCCGCCCCTACAAGTACTTGCTTGAGGTTGGGGTTTCCCAGCTCCAACGCTGTCTGCAAGTTCATGGCATCCTTGTTGCGTACAGCTGATGCGCTGATAACTGGCCTGAAGATACTACTGACTGCAGGATCTGGATCATTACGCAGTGCATGCAACATACGCACAGATGACCATCTATCAGCAGCCACCAGTTATGAGCAACTGCTCTGATAATATGACATGTGGGCAATCTGGCACGCCTGTTGAGAAATGCAAGCATGCTGGCGACTGCTGCTGAGTGCTGTTACCGTCATCATTTTGTTATCATCTTCGCTAGCGGGACCTGTTGCTGGTGTTGCTGTGGCTGCGGCAGTGGCTGCAGCTGCTGCTGCCGCTGCTGTCGGCTCACTGCTGTTTGGGGACCACTGCAGAGCAGCATCGCATGTTGCAGACACGGTGAAACTATTGAATAAGTCATGGCTGCCAAGCATGCACTGTAAGCTTTGTTCAGGCTTCAAGACGCATTATGCCCAGCATATGCTGACCTTAAACACATTGACAATGCCACTGTAACCAGCATCACTGGTGACAGTCCTCGGCCTATTGTAGCCACATTGATTTACCTGTTGCAGACCCAAGCAGCTTGACCAACAGAGTCTTGGAACAACGCTGCTGCAACAACTTCATGTGCTTGAGCTGCTTTGGGTCCTTGTCCATGCCGCTGACGAGCAACTCAAACCGCACACACTGCAGGCCCTCTTGCTTGCAGCTGCGGCAAGGCCGCAGTGCTGCAGCTGGGTTGTGGCGACTTTGAGTGCATTCCCATCTTTAGCTGTCGCCATTATCAGCATTATTACTGGCACGCAGTTTCAGTAAAGAATGCAAAACAACCAGTGTAAGCATTCTTTGTGGCGGGAAAATCAACAATAATAGTACAATCCAAACAGCTGGTATCACACCGCACATCTGGCTGTGTCAACTTCTTTGTTAGACAGTTGGTGCACATGAACCTGTGCTGCCTTGTCCAATCGCTGACTTACACTCTCAAAGCTGCCTTTAGCAGCAGCATATATGCAGCCCACATACGGCTGGGACAGCTGGCTGGAGAAGCTGCAGTTCAAGGGGCTGATGATGAAGTTGATTGCAACTGCAGGTAGCCTGCCTTTGAGCTCTGCGACTACTTCCTCTTCTTTGCCGTCCTGCTGCAGCTGCCGCCACCGTCGTATGTCTGCTGTTGTTACTAGTGTGGATTCCAACTCGCCATCTGCTGCTGCTAAGCATGCGCTGAGTCCACTGCCATAATACTGCACTGCCGGGGCCAGTGTCCCACCATCTACTGCCAAAGAGCAGGAAAGGACGGTCAGACCGAGGCCGCCCAGACGGCGGCCGTTGAAGCGGGACTTGCTGCAAGATTCTTGGACAGTAGCAGCAAGTCAGCAGCAACAGCAACCGTTGCTATGGTATGCCAACAACCACTGTGGTAAACATTATCACCCTGTAAATTGCATGTGATTGTGCGAAAGCAGGCCAGCAAGCAACTGACTGCATTGAGTGCTACCAATATACCAGGTGATGCTGCAAGCATTCGGCATGTATGGCATCACCTCACGATATGCTTGCGTCTCATTTCCTTCACCAGCATACAAAGCCGCCCTCACCTGTAGGGTGTACACTGCCCTCAGCAGCAGTGGAATGTCTGGGCACCTTTCAAGTTGAGAGCAGGCTGTTTTGCAGCAATAGTTCGTCAGCTGATGTTCCCAAGGTTGTGATTGTCCAGGAATTGGTGCGGCAGTAATTCAGCCCCCCGGCCAAGGCCAACTGCGCTGACACCATTGAGCAGGCAGGCAGCAGCTGTACCACCAACACTCCTCATGGTCATCAAGAACTCCAAGAGGGTATTGTAGTTGCTGCTGAGCCCCTGTCCGGGTGTCACCAGTCCCAGACTAGAGCGTGCCAAGTAGCTCACGGCCTGCCAAGCAACATGATTACGCCGCAGTGCACCTCTCTTGAGTAGAATGTGCATTAGCAACAGCTCTTCGGGCATGTCGGACATGTCAACAGTCACATGGACCAGTTCTGCCAGGCAACCAAAGCAGCAAGCAGAGATAAAATAATTGCTGTCCTCATTGCACAGCCTGTGGTGCAGCTGGCTACTGTTTGGCAAAGTCCAAGGCGAACGATCGATCAGGATCTGCAGCTCAAGCTCATCCCAGGCATGAAGCTTCTGCTTTGCTGTCTGGTCGGATACTCACCACCTGGATCCCTATCAGCATCTGCCTGCTGCTGCTGTTGCTGCTGCTGCTCTGATGTGCTACCACCTCTTGCTTCTTTACTGCCAGCATTGCGCCTGCAGCCAGGCGCCTTCTATTGCACATCTCTGAAATAGACAGCTGCCCTGCTGCATGCTTCTTGGACCCTGCAGCAGCCTTGCTGCTGCTAGCAGTACCAGCGGCACTACTTCCGCTGCCCCCAGTGGCACTCCTACTCCTAGCTGACCCTTGCCCAGCATCCCCTGGTTTTGCTGTGCGATCCTGGGCTGCCATCTTCTGTATGGCCTCATTGCTGACACCGGCTGCTCTTAGTTCTGCAGCACGGTTGCGTGCAAAGTGCCTCCATACCAAGAAGGGCTGATACAGATCAGCAAGCTGGATATGCCTCTTGTTGACCTCAGCAGGGCACAAGCTGCATGTCACAATGTGCTTCGTGTTTGTCTCCTCCGTGTCCCACTGCAACAGCAAGCACAGGTTCATGCATCTTTAGTAGTCTTTTACTAAAGGCCAACAGAGGACCACGAGCTGCTTGCACTGGCAGTACTGCATGAAACCAGGTGCTTTACTTCAGACATGCACCGGCAGAGTATTCACAACTGCAACAAGTATGCTGATAGCAAACACTTTTATGACTATATCAAGCATACACTGTATAGCTTACCGTGCACTTGTCAGCCAAGTAGCCGTTGTGGCTGGTGGTGAGTTTGCTCTTAAACTCAGCTTCCTTGATAGCGTGCTTTTTGGCATCCACACAAAAGTTGCAGTCATTCCTGTCTTTGCCTTTCGTGCCATGAGCAGCAGCAGCAGCTGCTGCAGGGCCAGCAGCATTGCTCCTACCAGCAAGCTGTGATTGATCAACCTTTGTGGCTGCAGTTTGCAGGGCGCCACGAGGGACGCAGAGCTCTGCTGTCAGTTTCAGCTGTGGAGTTGGCATTCCTGCCAGATAGGGCCGCAGAATGAGGCTAGGTTCTGTAGTGCGCTTGACAGCGCGGTTGTATGCTGCAGTAACATAGCTGTCATTGTGCAACTGCTGCTGCTGCTGTTGCTGCATCCTGGTCAAGCTGCTGGCTGAAGTGAACTGTGAGTCCTATGTCATGGGCTAACAGGGGCTTAGCACGGTCCATGGCATCACGCTTGATGTCAGCCAAAGATGTTTTGGGTGCCCAGTCAAAAAAAACCCAGGGGCTTGCGACCTGCCCGCAACTCCAGCTGCAGCATAGCTGAGATGCCTGCAGCAAAGAGCACAAGTGTTTTGTTGAGTGTGTGGTCTTGCAAATAAATTGATTAGTGTGACAGTAACTCAGCAGCAAGGTGCCCTGACAGCAGCAAGGCCACAGCAGTGGGTGCTCCAACAGATGATGAAGTGTGAGCCACTGATGACAAGCAAACCATCAGTAGAGTCACTATGCAACATAGCAAGTTTACCTGTAAGTATACTTGGGCACTGCACCCAACTCACCAGGCTCTGGCTCCTGACTGCTGCTGTGGCTGCGCTTGCTGCGTCTTGACCGCCTGTGGCCATGGCTGCGGCTGCTGCTAATGCTGCGCCTGCGCCTGCGCCTCCTATGGCTAAGCCTGCTCCTGCTGCCGCTATCATGACTGGCACTACGCCTACGACCCCTGCTGCTGCTGCGTTCTGATCTGCGGTTGCCCCGTCTACTCTTGCTTCTGCGGCGCTTGCTGCTTTTGTGACCATCATGGCTCCTATCAGGCCTGCTATATTGATCCCTGCTCCTGTATTCTGAGCCCCTGGGGCCTCTAGGGCAAAAGTGACATTTGGCAGCAGGCTGCCTATCAGTGGGTTCTCTGCTGCCTGAGAGTCTGCCTCTGGAGCTGCCTCCTATGCTGCTGCTGCGACTTCTGAGCGTTCGCTGCTTGTGCGGGATAATATGCGAGAGTACAAGCGGCCTAGAGACCTGCTGCGGGATCGGCTTCGCGATAGGCTGCTGTACCGCCTGGTAGATGGGCTAGGGCTGCTGCGTGACCGGGATCGGCTTCTGTGACCGCCCATCAGAGACCTGCGCGGCCGTTGCTTTAGTACCATGCAAAATTTGGTCTGTGTGACGATACATAACGTGCTGTGAAGCACAGGTGCGGCATACCTGTTTAAACGTAAGAGCACATGTCATAACTGCAACGGCCATAACGGTCACAGACCTACTACTAGTGTTACATCCAAGATTCGCTAGACCACAAAGCCAGGAGCCCTGTAAACATTAGCTGCTCCATAAATCACCTCAGTCCAACTGTAGCGAGCCGTGCTATACATCGCTACAACATGCTGACATGAGTGAATTTGCAGTTGCTGCTGCTGACAGATCACAAAAACGCTTGTGTGGCAAAGACCCCGGATGACGTCATTTTGTGGTTGTGCGATCATACTTGGTGGACACACCAAAGCATTCAATGGTTTGCTTTGTACTCATCGATCGTCACATGCACCCAATGCTGGCATGAGCTGCATATTCGAACGTTCTCACATACAACAACTATTATATATATAATATAGATGGTGCTAGTGTGTCGGTAACGGCCCAGCCACAAATGCAGTCTTTGCTACGTCACCCAGTGCACAGCAAATGATTCAGCTATGCAACCAAGTCCCATTCAATCACATTGATTGCCAATGCTGGTTGTTGTACACTGGTCCTATACCGTGCTGTGCAACAAATCCACCCCATGCCAATGTGCCGTGCTGTACAGCCAATATAATGTGTCACATTTCATCAACACCAAGCGGTTATGTTGGTATCTTCCTTCAACACCACCTCTGTAACTACCTGCACTTCTGCAGGGTCCGGCAACCTCGACTTCCAAGCAGAGGGTACACACCCCGACAACCTAGGGTTGTTCCTCAAATCAATGAGCCTCAGTCGCTTCATCTTCTGTGACCATGACAATGGCACCTGCCCTTCTAAATTATTGCTTCGCAGGCTTATACGAATAAGTGACACCATGCCAGCCCACTGATTTGGTAGCGGCCCAGAGAGTTTATTTAGATACAGGCCGAGACCTGTGAGCTGGTTGAGTGCGCCCCACTCGAGTGGCAACGTGCCAGAGAGCTTGCTGCATGCCATGCTGATGGTCTGCAGCTGACGCAGGGCTGACCATTGTGGCGGCAATGTGCCTGTGATCAAGTTGCCGGCACAAGTTGTTGGCCCGGCCCTGGTTCCCACCGTTAATGCTGCCAAGTTGGTGAGTGCTGCCCATTGCCTTGGAAGTGTCCCTGTCAGTTTGTTTCCCTCCAGGTGAATGAACCGCAGGGAGCTAAGAGCAGCCCACTCGGCTGGTAAAGTCCCATTAAACTGGTTGCACATGAACTGGAGGGTCTCAATGCGTTTGAGGTTTGACCAGGAGGCTGGTAGGGTGCCAGTGAGTTGATTGCCCGCACAGCGTTCACCATATACGCCACCAACTGCAAACGTCTGTAGGTTTGGTAGCTTTGACCATTGCATTGGAACAGTCCCACGCAACCGATTGTCTGTGAGGGCCAATTCCCTCAGGCTGCTCATGGCTGATCACTGCTCAGGCAACGTCCCGGTGATCATGTTGCATGACAAAGCCAGAACTTGCAACCGTTGCAAAGCCGCCCACTCCTTAGGCAGGCTCCCTGTTACACGATTGCCTAGGCATAAAGTAGGGTTGAGGTCGGTAGCACCACCTAATCGCAAAACAGCTAGGCTATGCATTCCAGACCACTCGGGTGGCAAACTCCCGGTAAGCATGTTACCAGCCAGCTGGATGGTTTCAAGCCCCCGCAAGCTGCCCCAGCTGGGAGGAAGAGTGCCTTTGATATCATTTGAAAATAGTACCAGGCTGACCAGCCCCTTCAAAGGCTTCAGTACGACCATATCCGGCAGAACCCCACCAAGGTTGGCCAGCGGTAACATGATAGCTGCGACCGAGCCCGAGGCATCACACATAATGCCCTGCCATTGGCAGACCTGTGCTTTCCCACCACCATCTGCTCTCCATGTTTCCAAAACACCAGCAGGGTCTATGGATGCCTTGAATTGTAACAGGCCATCCAACTCTGTCTGAGGTGGTAACATAGCGCCAAGTCTGTCACTACAAACAACCAAGGTCCTACCACTCAACCACATGTTAGACTCTGTGATTGACTTTAGGTTGTCCAGCAGCAGTCGCTTGATTGACACGCCAAATACCCATGCCACCTTTGCAGCATAGTCACTCGCTTGGGCGGAGTACTTGTAGCAGCCGGGCCTTGTGGCAATTGGTGTATTGAATTTAGGTTGTCCAGCAGCAGTTGCTTGATTGACACGCCAAACACCCATGCCACCTTTGCAGCATAGTCACTCGCTTGGGCGGAGTACTTGTAGCAGCCGGGCCTTGTGGCAATTGGTGTAAGGTGGGCCGTTTGCACACGTGTTGGTGGTACATTGGGGATAAACCGTAGCCCAAACGTGGTGGATGGGTCTGCTATACCGCTGGCACCATAAGCAATCTTGAAGACTCCCCGGTCAGCAAACCCTGTGCCCCAGGAATTTCTCACCAGCCAGTACTCCTTGGCATTGTTATAGCCAATGATGACAATTGCATGCCCGTATGTGTCATCAACATTGTACTTGGCACCTGCATGCCATTGGGCATCGCATGTGGACAGGTTCATGTCAGTCAGCATTGCACGGCCTGGCGTTGTAGTGAGCTGATCCCTGAGCATGTTGCTGGGTGATCCGGGCATAGACTGCTCAAGTATCTGGTTTGAACATCAACCCTAAACATCATACTGGGACACTGCTGGCACTAGACACCGCAAACAAAGCACTGCAGCCAGGCTTACACTGAGTGTAAGCACACAACACCACACACCCCCATCTTGCATCCCTTGAATGTGTACCTGGGCCTGGGTACACCCCATCAGGGTGTTTCTCGAAGAATGTTGCAAAGTCTGGGTATATCTGCATGCCGCTGAGCACTGCCCCCTGCAGCCGCAGCCACTGCTGCACGTCCGTGAGCCCTGACAACTGGGTGTACTTGAAGTGGCCAGCAAACATGTCTGGGTGGGTGTCACGACACAGATATGAGCAGGGGCGGTCGCTGTTGGGTTGGTAGGGCAGACATGCATCAGTTACCAGTCTACCAGTGGACTGGACTGATAGAAAGGCATCCAGACCCTCCTTGAGGCCCCATGGACTGCTGCAGGTGCGTTCACTGCCTTGCTGGACTGTGGAACAGAAATGGAAGTCTTGTATGCCAAACCAATTGCTTGAATTTTTCCGGAGGGACAGTGCGACTGCAGTTTCCACAGCAGCACCCACAGCAAAACTGCAGCACAGGACAAAGGACAGAGTGGGTCTGCTTATGCAGAAACACACCAGAAATGCTCGTTGCAGCCTGCCAGCTGTGAGCCCGCACTCAGGTAGACATACCACAGCGATCAACCAACGTACAGCAACTGCAGCGGCATGTTTAGGGCATGCTCATGTGCTGTGATAACATGCGCCACAAATTTCTTGCATAAGCAGGGCTACGATGGTGTAATGCTACAAACACATGTGAGTTGATCCAACCAACGCATGTGATGCAGGTGTAGCGAGTCGCTGCCAGGCGCTCTGAGATCTCAGATGTGTGCTGACTCAGCACAGCACTGATACTGTGGGATGCCAACGGCTGCACAGCTGCATCACCACCTGCTGGCTTTACCTGGTGCAAGTCAAGCATTCCCCCTGGTCCAGGGCCGTGCTAGCGGCCACGAAGCCTCCAGTGTTGGCCGGGTCACGTTGGTCGTAGGCCTGCGGAGCTGTGGCGAGGGAGATAGCAGCAGTTTCTGCCACGCTTCTGCTGGCACAAAGTGAACCACTGTCCCTGCGGCATGCTGCTGCTGGCTCCAGGCGGTAGGCATTGCGGAAGGCTACAGACCGCGCCAAGTACTGTTTGAGCGTCTTATAAGAGCTGTCTGCGCCAAGCACAGACCCAGGATCTCTTGGCAATCCTTGCCCAGCTGCAACGCTGGTTGACAAAAGCAAGAACACACATCTTATAGACAATACCATCGTTGCGTGCCGGCCGCGCAACCGCGATGCTAGTGCTAGCTCGAAATATGGGAGCGGATGAGCGGTGGAACTTCCGAGACACGAAAGTGAGCCTGATTCAGCCAAGAGCAACTGTGTACAACTATTGACAACGATATCCTAACCTTCAATAGTTCCAGACCGCCTGCAGAGGTCGACAAGCCCTGGTGATGGCCCAATAAATTGGCTTGGAAGGACCAATAAATTGGTCACCAATTAACCAATCTTGCTGCGGGTGGCGATCATGGCTCTCGTCTATTCATCTCGTGGATAGATGCTGTGCACCTAGCAACAGCACTGCACTGAAGGGCCCGGGACACTGCTGCCGACACATCGCGATAGCACCTTCATGACCAGCAAAATGTCACGAACAGCTGAATCAGCACGGTGCATGTGATCGCACCGTGCTGATGACTGGATTACCAGCCTGGCAGGCTACTAGAGCCGAAGTACGGCGGAACAACACCTTTGACGACACAGTATAACTACGACTCTATGGACACAAATACGTCAACGTAACCTCCCATTGGAAGAGGAAGAAGAATCCTTTCCGGCCGCAAGGCCTTACAAGGTAGTTACGTTAACTGACGTTAGGTCCCGGTTAAGTGACGTTAACTGACGTTAGGTCCCGTTGACTGCCGTTAATCGGCGGTAAGTTGACGTTAAAGCTGGACCGGTACGGTAACTCCTCGTCACGGTTTACGCTCATCAACCTGAAGAACAAGGAGAATTACCCTTTCCGGCCGCAATGCCTTTGGGACGCACTAACCTGACCGCCGGCAAGGTCACTCTCCGTTAACCTGGACGCCGGCACAGTATGCGTGACCGTCACATCTGGCGGTTGTGACGAGCTTGCAAGACCATCATCTACGCACCATACAGTATAACTACGATATAGAACTATGTATACACATAGCTATATCGTAGTTACAGTGGCACTGACCCGGCATTGACACAGCTCATTGTACTGCGTTCGTCGGACGTTCCGCAGGAGCCGTACAGACGATTACGGATGACACGTAAGCGCAGCCCTACATCTCCGCAACTACTGCACCTGGCCTTTTGGGCGGAAAAAAGTTGAACAAACGTCACGTCATCGCATGTTTTCGCCCAGGATATGTTGCAATCTCCTTGAAATCTTATGCACCATTTGTGAGTGCTCTACCTGCCGGGAGTTCAGGTCAGCAGAAGATGTCACAGCATATGGTTCTTTGCTTGAAGCTCATGGCAGCCTTGCCAGATACACGAAACAACTACTGTTTCACCGTGACAGTCATTTCAAATCATTGGCAATGTAGAACAGCCAAACACGATATAAGACTCTGTCACAACGGTTGGACTCCAATAGTTGGTATGAGGCTGGCAGCCACCCCTTGTCAGGTTGGGCCGTACACGACTCAGAGCTACATAGCTTCCTCTGTGTTCTCTGCTGACAGCCCATCAAACACCAGCTAGTGACATGTTCAACAGGAGCACAAGCACACTTGAGGTGCCTTATGACCAGGAGACATCTGGAAGTCCAGAGGTCTACACATGCGGACTGCCAACTTGAATGCTGCATGACAATAACAACTGCAAACTCCTCGCTTGCTCGTGAACTGTTCAGGAGCTTTGAAAGCCGGTCAAACACAACTTAGTCGTCAGCTTGTGTTATGTACGCAAACTCCAGCACAATCTACACTGAGTAAGATCAACACATCTGCCACATTGAGTCACTTCCATGCAAAAGAAATATTGAACAATCAAGGAGAAGGAAACGAAGGGCATGATAACATAATAACACAACTTGACTCGTGTCAGACAAGCCGGTAGCAACACACATGATCAATAGACTAGCCACACAACTGGCACGTTTTCTGAGGTTGCTGCTTTCTTGCAATTATGCCATTGTAGAACAAAAACCACCAAGGAAGGTCTGTAAAACTTTCAAGCCATGCCACACAGCGACTGACAAAACAACAAGGTCACTGTACAGTACTGCCCTGTACCCATTGTGTGGTCAATATGATGGGCTACTTAAAGTACTGCATCTTAGGAGTGTGTTGAAACTGTTTATGACTTGAACCTACCATCAACATGCAACTCGCATCAGTGTCTGATTGTTCACCAGCTTTGAGATGCATCATGTAAGCAACTCATGACAACCATTTTTGGGCCGGCAGCATGATGTGTGGGAAACAATGAGCACCTGCACTGAGGCCAGCTGGCTCATATGAGATGCATCTCAAAAAACAACAAGCACATTATGGAACAAGCGTTGCTGGCATATTATGGAACGAGTGTTGCTGGCACATTATGAGATAAGGGAATGCGGGCACATTATGGAATAAAGCAATGCGATGCACATTATGGAAACACTGTGGCTGGCACATTATGGGACAACGCACTGTGATGCACCCAAGCATGAGCAGAACGAATGCAGTGGTAAGATGTAAATATGCACCACAGGAGGGAAGGACTGCTTTGATCCTCTAAATAAGTGAGTGACTTCTGGTTTAGACCAGCGCTGATGCAGCACCTGGGCTCTCCATTGATTGGAACCTAATGAGCTAACATGGCGGCATTGGATAGTGGCACACCCCACACAACTGTTGAGAACAAGCTGGTTTGGAGCCACATGCACACTACAAGCAGCAATCTCAAGCCCTCAGAAGACAGGTAAAAATGATTGCATGTTATCAAGCCAGCTTCACTGCCACAAAAAACCCTAAATTACTCTCTGGGAGTAATAATATTGACCATGAACTATGATGGTGATGATGCTGCCAACTATACGAAGCCGCTCAGCTTCATAATTAGCACGCCGATGGTCCCATGCAGCACATGGCTCACTTATCGCCCCATGTTTCACCATCACTTTCGTCTCCATAACTGTCTGAATCAACGATGCCACCACAGACAAGGACACCTGAATCGGAGCCGCCCACACACCCATCTGAGTAGTCACCATAATACTTCAGGGCTCTGCCATCTGCAGGGTGAGGGGCATCACTTCCAAGCTCCTGTTGGCAGAGCAGGGGGGAGGGGAGGGGAGGAGACAAAGCAGCAGAGACAGAGGTATTCAGCTGGGGGATGCAAGGCTCTGAGGATGACATGATGTAAACTCAGACTACTAGCTGTTGTTATCACAGAAAGCCGATGCAGGTGTAGTGTTATCAGCAGCTTCAGGACCTAAACTTCAGGGCCATGCGTGACATCCAATGACTTTATACCATAGGAACCAACAGGTAATGATTGCAGGTGGGACAACTCAGCGCGGTTGTGTCATCCAGATAATGTTTTTTAACCCCCAGTGTGAGAGGCCGGAAGGTGATGCACCTGCCATCTGTTCTGGGATATGCATGCGTGGTAACGGGGGAACACGCACCTTGACAGCCAAGATACGGCGGTTCGCCACGTTGCTGCTGTCTGTGCCGTCCGCCATGCCGCCTGCATCTGCAGATTAATTCAAAATCACTCGTTACTGACTGCAGTCACGTGTATGGCGTGCAAAGCGGCCGATGCGCATCCGTTCAGCGCTGGCAAGCCGTTCAGCGCTGGCAGCGTTAGCAAGCCGGTTGCAGGCTGCTTGCAATCGCGCTCTGTCAACCCACCTGGAACGTCTCGAATAGCCAAGCAAACGGTGAAAGAGGCAGCCAGCACAATTGCAATACAGGCAGCGGTCTTCATAGTGCCCCACGTGAATCCTCGTGTACACCTCGTGTAGGAACTTACTAACGACTTGAGCTTGTCTGTGGGCTGCAGTTCGTGGTGATCTGGCTCACAGGCGATTGCATGCTTGCGTCTTGGAAAAAGATAGACAAGCTTTATGTGCAAGCCGCGCGGGACCAAGAAGGTTATCGACACTTGGTCTCAACCTTCTACGTTCGCGCGATTTCCGCATGAAGTTCCGATTTGGGCAGCATGCCTGAGCGCATAGCTAAGGTTGATTCGGTTCCAATATGACCATATACGCTCATCAGTTGCGAAATCATGCCCGCCACGCGGCAGACTCTGGTGGTGTCCCCGGCCTAGGTGCAGACTTTGGCCCAAGATGACCAAATGTTTTGCATTAATCCTGCAGGTACTGGCATGGCTTGAATTGCACCAGAAGGCCCGTTAATACTAGTTCGGTTGAGAGATTGAGCACATGGTCATCGGATGAACGTATACTGAACACTGAACAGAGCTCGTACAGGCGCATCAGGCTTTGCTATAGTTGTAGTATTCTCCAGTTCCCATAATGTATGTTGGTAACAATTCAGCCGCTACATATTGCTACACACGCATGATGGGCATCATGCCCTTGTCCTGCCCTTGCATTGTCCAGCTGATCCCGATAAAATATAGGATTGTGTGCCCACCAGTGCCACTGCCGGCGGCTTGTGATGGCTAGTGGGCTACATGGACTGCCGTCTGGCAGCTAAAGCCATTTGTCCCAGTCTCTGCAGCTGGAAATGCAACAACTCCTTATTGGTGACACTGCACAGACCCATCCTTGCGCCCCTGGGGGTGGCTAAGAGGGTGTGCCAGTGTGGCTGAACCACCAAGTACGTCCCAAAGTCCTTGCGGCCGGAGAATGTAATGCTTCAACTTTTTCTCTTCTGGTACAGCATGAATATGGCTCAGCCAGCCACGACAGTGGTTTAAAACTTCCCTCCCGGAAGGATGCCGTGAAAGGCAAATGGGAGTGCAGATTGTGCCACAAAATCGACTCATATGGCGTGCTACTACTACGGCATCAGCAGACCTGCACCCTTGTCAGCAAGCAAACTTAGCCAGACTCTGGCCAGACTCTGGCAACCAACAACAGCTTGATAGGCAGCATGTACACGCAGTATAGCACTTGATATAACCTCTGCCAATAGTCTCTGAGGCAACACTGTAAGCTTTCTCAGGGTCTTCCGAAAAAGAAAAACAAGGATTACCCTTTCCAGCCGGAAGGCCCTTGAAAAGTGACTTGGTGGCTCAGCCACACTGGCACAGCAAAGCCAAGCCACCCCTTTGAACATCAGCTTCAAGTGACTGCCTGCCTTCCAAATGGCAGGAACACCCAGCTTGCCAAGTTGCCAAGTTGGAGAGGTGGCGCACAGCTACGATGGTAGATGGCACAATCACTTGTATAACCTGGTGTACGTCAATTCATGAATAACCGAGTAAATAGCCGAGCAACCCGGGGTTGATACGTCAAACATGGTGTACATATATCACAAGCGGGCCGATAAACGAGGAAGGACAGAGCCACATAGTGCAAGCAAAACTGCAAAACACATTTGAGTATGCAGATTGAACCCTTAGGAACTGAGCCCCTGAACAAGATGGTCGCAGAACTGGCGAACATGAAGGCACAGGATCTGCACAACATATATATCAAGAGCCCCTTTGTTCTCATGTAAGCCCTGGATTTTTATGTTGAATAAGACATGGTGAAGCATATAACGTGCATGTGAGTCAGGGATAAGTATATTGTGAAACAGCTTATCAAGACAGGCCAGTCGTCATGACAGAACATGCAAAGTTGATCAGGTCTAGTCAAGACAAAGCTGCAGAAGCGCCACAACACAGATCTTCCCCCTCTCCTGCTGCTTGCATGCAGCGCATAACACCGGTATATGGATCGAAGGTACCTTCAACACCGATCATCTATGATACTATCCCCCTGTCGGATCACAGGACAGGCCCTAAGCCTGGGTCTGTCACAAGACATGGCCACTCAAGTAATTGTGAGCTGTTCATGCTTCTAGCTGACTTTATCATCATCAGCAGCAATATGATGTTGTACCAACGCGTTAAGGCCAATCATACGCCACACTGCACCAATGAATTTGGACCTTCTGCTGAATTTGTCACACATGAAAGGGTCAGAATGAGAAGTTAAACAACCACAGTTATGTGGCATGCATGGGCGCCAGTGGATGGAGCTTCCAGGTTCAACAGCTGAGCCTCCACAATTGCAGGCGAGAGCCCCATAGTCAGCCTGTAATTGCCACTAGGTATGCAGCTTGATGCAGAGACATCTATGTCTGCTTCAGAAGCGAAATATGCAATACTGCAGAAGCATTATGTGAATAACGCAGCATAACGCAGCATATTATGGAACAAGGGTTGTGACAAACTAGACAAACGAATATAAACATGAAATGCAAGGTGCAAGAGTGATGCTCACTGGGCTCTCATGACTCATGCACTGTTGCAAGATTAACGATGTAGGAATCAACACTGGCACGCAGGGATTTGCTAATAGTACTGACGACCCACTGCATTGCTGTTGCTATTACTTTAGAACCACAAGCGTGTTGACACAAGCCGGTGTGTCGGTGTTCTCAGGAGGACTAGTACAGATCCATTGACAAGCTAAGCTTCTGATCCAGGGCCGCTGAGAACAGCCGCAAACACACATCATTGATGAAGGCGGGGCCAACGGCCATAGGGCTATGGCTGGTGTGGCTGGTGCCACGGTAGCTTATACATGTACATCACTGGTCGAGAATAACCGACCTCCGAAATGGCCTGCAAGCTGCGCCACCCTGAGCTTGATCTAGTCGTCACCGGATGATTCGTCCTCTGAGCTCAGATTGTCATCTTCTGTTGATTCGGAGGAATGTGTGTGACCGTCCGATGAGGAGTCCTCAGAGCCTGAAGAGTCGTCTGATGTTGACTCGTCCTCAGTCGAATGTGTGTCATCTTCTGAAGAGGACTCCTCTGAGTCAGAGCTCGAAGAGTCATCTGACGTTGAGTCACCCTCGGTGGAAGTTGTATCACCTTCTGATGAGGATTCCTCAGAGCTTGAAGGGTCCTCTGACATCGACTGATTCTCGGTGCTTGTGTCTTCGGTCTCATCTCCTTCAGGACAGACGATGATGCCAGTGTCAGGGTCTTCGGTACAGTCGTCCGAGGTGCCGGAATCGTCAGCATGCCCATGCAGGGCTCTGGCAGTTGCCGTGTGAGGTGATTCACTTGCAGTGGCCTGTTGGGGCAGCAAACATGTTTGTACAGTTATTGGGTAAGGAGAAGCGGAGACCACAGGAGGACTATTCTGTCTTGAAAGACAGAACAGCAGAACACCAAAACAGTAGGACCAGTTGAACTCGTTTGATTACTGGCGAGGTTGTTGAAAGTACATGCATAGTATGCTGGTCTGATGACATCACGGCTGTCGACTGTGCATCATGCGCAGCGTGTCTCTGTGCATAGGGGCTGCAGCACGCTGCAAAGCCCTTGTCAAGTGCTACGTCATTTACTGCGTACTGCGGCAGGGATGTGCATGTCGCACAATGAGTTGGGTGAGTCTGGCGAGCAACAATACCAGCATTTGCGGCGCTTGCTTGTGCTCAGCAGGGAATTGCACTGTTCAGCTGATCATCAGCAACGTTGCTGCACTTGCAACCTGTCTCGGCAGGTACGTGCATGCACGTAGAGAAAGACAGCGTGACTTTCACGTACCTTTACAGCTAACATGCGGCGTTGTCCCAGTTCACCGGCGTTCGCGGAGAGGGCCCGGCCTGTGCCTCCTGCC
>NSMO01001473.1:0-15579 GCA_002588565.1 Coelastrella sp. UTEX B 3026
TAGATCTGCTGCGGCTGCAGCAGCCCCCGCTCATACGCCAACTCCAAAAATGCCTGAGCATGCTCGGGCCTCCCGGTCGCTGCTGCCATCTGCTGCACTGCTGCTGTAGCAGCAGCAGAAAGCAGCGACCCACTCGGGGGCAAAAAACTCACTCCCAGGACGCCATTTATGGGACCGCCGGTGTTTGAACTGGTGACCTCAGGGTTTGAAGTGCTGCTGGGCCTGGCAGCAGCCACTGCTGCTGCTACTGCTGCTTCTAGGTGTTTGAGCAGCAGCTGAATGTCTTGCTGGGCTGCTGCATGACGGACTGCTGCTAGGTACTGCTGCGCTGCAGCTCGCCGCGCTGCACGGACCTGCAGGGTCAGCAACAGCAGCAGCAAGATCCAGCAACACGGATGTTGAAATTGTTTTCTGTTTCTTTGAACCTGGTCTAAATCTCTGTGTGGTGGCACTGGCATGGGGTGATTGTCGCCCATGTCACGGCATTAGCGATGCGATTGGGCGGTGTCAGATTTGGTTGATTGTATGAATGACACAACTTCCCATATAATACAGAGGAAAGCAAGCAAGCAACACATGATGTGCTAGGGGTGAGGTGGCATCACTGGTTTTGGATGCCAGGTCACGTATATCGGCAGGGGTGGCCCTGTAGCGTGGCTTCATGAGCGAAGTGGCTCTCCCATGTAACAAATGAAACACAAAAAAATCAGCTAGGGTGATGGGCAACTTGTCCAGTACTAAGACAGCAGGGACAATTAGACCTTGTCCAGTCCTTAAAACCCTGGGCCAGTACTTAGACCCTGCGCCAGTGCTTAGATAAATATGTGCCCTGAACCTAAACCACACATGCGGCCTGGGACTAGAGGCACCTCAGACGGCTAGCCAGCGCTAGAAAAAGAAGCCTGTGTATGTTCGCGCTGTTGCCTGTACGAAGGACACCCCTCTAACTGGTGCAGCCGTTACTGCTGCTGTTGCTGATACTGATACTGCTATTGCTGTTCCTGCTGCTGCTGCTGCTGCCGTTCCTGCTGCTGCTGCTGTTGTTCCTGCTGCTGTTGCCAGTTGGTGGCAACAAAGCTGGGAATCTACAAGATAGCGAGTGTAGCAGTAAAGCCCGCCGACTGGCCCTGTGATGCGCCAAGTCTGCTGCTGTGTCCACTGACAGGTCGTTCCCTCCAACATGGTATTGAAGGGAACAGCAGCTGGTGCCAGGGGTGGCTGCACACACAAGAACTTGCCATGGCAATAGATGTTTGATACCATTGCAATGTTCAGCTGAAACAGTCAGTGTGAGTTTGAACTCCCCTGGACAGGTGTCTAGTTGTGAGATTGGTCTGTCCTGAATCTGTTGCTTTGGTGACTGGTTCCTGCTGCGACCCTCCAGGAAAACCATCTTGCACTGCTGCTGCTGCTGCCAGTGCTGCTCTCAGTGCTGCTGTCAGTGCTGCGGTCAGTGCCGCTGCCGGTGCTGCTGCCAGTGCTGCTGTTTGACGCCTTCTTAGCATCTTAAGCGTTGCCGCTGCCGCCGCGGCTGCTGCTGCTGACGTTGAATCCTAGGGCCTTAACAGCCTTACAGATACTTTGGTTAACAGCCTTACAGATACTTTGGTTCCCGAGGGTACTGCAGCTGACAGACCACCACAACTGACATTGATTATGCTGCTGCTGATATCGTCTATACTGCTGCTACAGGATCTGTGGGAATTCCGCGGCAAGCTTTGACAATTTCTGAAAAAGCAACGCAAGCAGACATGCGTGTGGCACCACCAAGACAGATGCTACATCATACCAGTGCCTACCTGCTGCTTTTCCGTCAATACCGGCTCCGCTTCGGGCGGCTTGAGAGGCTGCGCTGCTCGCTGATATTCTACTAACTTACGCAGCAGTAGGGATCGCTGCGGCAGCGTTGGAACGCGCGGCAGTTCGCCTGGTGCAGCAGTAGATGTACAGCATCAGATGTCTTGCGCTGCTGCGCCGTGAAAGAGCGGCTAGAGGGTCTTAAACGTATCTACCTTGTGTTCTAGGCTTCTGTTGTGGGTTGGCCGCAGCCCATGGGCTGGCAGTTGTGTGTAATCCCGCTGCCGCAAAGCCATCAAGACAGAGGCCCAGTGATCTGCTCCTGCTGGCTAGGGACCCTATAACCAGCATAGATAGCATTACACAAGATACTTAAACATCAATTAAAAGCGCATCCCATTATCATTGGGCCCTTCACTGCTTGCGCAAGTAACACAACTGAATGCAGGCTGCTTGCATTTGATACACGACATTTCTTGAAGTTATTGCATAAAATAGCCGAAACTTGGCCCCTGAGCTACCCCCGAAGATCGAACGGTTCTGTCTTGGCAACGACGGTCAGGTTGCCGGCTTACACGTCGCGATGAGCACGCCAACGAACCTTGAAAAAGGCTCAACTGCCGTTCCTTGCTGCAATTGCACTCAAACTACGCACATCCTTCTGCTAGGCGGCCAGCACTGGGACTAGTAAGCGCTTCTGCGAGAACTTCCCGCTACGTTCAACTATCACACGGGGCCTGACCAACGCTTCAAGCAAACTTAGGCCAGCATAACAAGTGGGCTGTTGCCAAGGAGAAAGCAAAGCTTGTGTAAGGTGGGCTGGCGGGTACATGAGCTGTATGTACTGTTTGCCTCTTCCGTTGATCGCTGCAAGGCCTGTCACAATTGACATTCCCTGGGTGGTCGTTATGTCAACTTTATAAGACGTCAGCCACGCAGAGGGTGGGGCGCTTTGACAGCAAAGCAGCTGACACACAACCAACGCCAGTAGCTGGTGTGTGTGCACAGGTGCCCGCCGCATACGCACAGCAGTTTTGCATTCAAATCACACTCAACTCTGCTCAGAATCTTTGATACAACTGACAGTAGGCCAGCAGCGGTTTCACACCCGCTGTCAAAGTATCCCGCTGTTTTCCAATTGGATGTCGCAACGGGCTGCGCTGCACATATAACATTTGTAAGTTTTGCTGGTTGATTGTGCAGGTTGCATCGTGAAGCCGTGAACAGCCAGCACAGCGGTAGTTCCGGGACCACAGGATACCTAGCTTGCTTGGCATCGCACCTTCCTCAATCACCTCAGCGCGACGCCTGGAAGCACTGCCGGCGACCAACAGAATATCAAGCAGGCTCTCTACCGCTAGTAGTAGGATTGCGATGAGCGGGGTTGAGGGCAGGCGTGGACTGCTAGTACCAGGCCTCATGGTACTAGCATCCGCGCTCTTGGTGACGACCGCGCAAACAACTCCTTCCGCCCCACGTTTTCCAGATTTCCCAGATTTACTTCACCCCACTCAACAGCAGCGAGACAAGTGGACCCGGTTGGGCCAAAACATCTGGGACACCCTAGAAAAGATTGACTTTGACTTTTTCGATGACCGGGGCCGCATTGTGCCGCCGTCGAACAGGGCTAAGAGCAGATCTCCTGTCGTCTGTGGACGTGTATCGAGGCTTTGGGTAGGTGCTGAAATGTGTGCAATCACCAACAGGAATTCAACAGTCACCCAGCAGATCTAGATGCTAATGTCAGCGATGCATGCCAGACCACTGGCAGTGGTGCCAGCAAGAACGATGAGTTTTCTGTTTGCCATCTACCCTTGCATCCAATGAAGAACTGGCAACTAGTACGCCATAGTATCAGTTGCAAATGCCGGTCAGCTCTGCATTGCCAGCTGTTATCCAGCAATTGGTCTTGCCGCACCACGCTTTAGGAACTGCCGGTTGCACTGCATCATGTCACGGGCGGTTACGGATGTCCTGACTGAGATCTGTCAGCATTATAATGCAGTTCACAGAGCGTCCAATTTGCGCATACTGCCAACTACTACGTGCATGCCATACACAGCACAACATGTGCTAATGCCTGCACCTCTGTGTTATGTCTGCACTGCAGATCCGCATGCCTTTTCATGACTGCGGTACATACAGTATCCTAACCGGTGAAGGTGGCTGCAATGGATCTCTGCGTAAGGAGCTGCCCTCTACAATGCCAGTCATTGGCCCTGATGTAAGTGACGTTATAGCCGCTGTTTTGCAATACTAGCAACGGATATCTTGTACCTACATAACAATAAGGGCACAAAAAGTCTGTGGAGTTTTTGAGCCAGGCTACAGAAACGGTTTTGCTGCATGTGCTCACGTTTGATGCGCGATCATGCCCAACTAATGTGCCCTGAAGCCGTGAACTTGCAGGTGCATAGCCCGATGAACAGGCACATACGTTACAGCAGTGCATGTTACTTGGGCCATGTTTTTATGCATGAGTTGAGTTGCTTCACTTGCTGACAACCAAACCGCTTCGTCATAATGACATACACTGCAAGAGTTAGAGTCTACTTCTGGTGACGATGAGAAAGCATCGAGGTTGATTAGTCACTCACCACTTGGCAAGTGCCGCTGTTCCGGGGAGACCTGACAGATAATTTGGGTCTGGGCAAGAGCAGAGTAGGAGTATGGAAACAAGTATCACTCATGCCTGTACTGTTATAACAGCCGCACATACACTGAACACTCTAGATACGCCATATCTACTGTAACATAGTATGCTTTTTGCTGCTTGAAATGTAGGGCAAAGTGATATTTGATGATGTATTTGACTCCCTAGGTGCAGACAAAAACAGAGCAGACTTTGCTTTCGACCCACAGCGGTTTGAAAACACTGGCATGGCTGCTAGCACGAGCTTCTATTTTCAAGCCAAGTTTGATGCTGAAAAGTTTGGACTGCAGACAAGCTGGGCAGATGTCATGACATATGCAGGTCAGTCAAGTCGGTCGCTTATTAGTGATTCGTCAGTAGATTTTCAACACTAATATGGTGTGCAGTTCATTGCCGTTGCACAGCTCGCGTCTAGAACCAGGGCAGCTCACTATGTGCACCGCAGTACAACCGTTGCGAGGGGCCATTGTGGTTGTTTGAATAGCATTGTGCCAACAAGAAGCCAACAAAGCTGATATTGCTAATGCTTCACCTGCGAACTCACAGCGACTTTTGCACTGCACAGCAAGCGTTTCGAGGAGTCGTTGTGGTTGCACGATTGTTGTGCCTGCAGGCTTCCTGGCGTTGGCAATGTGTGACGGTCCCCGGGTCCTGTTCGTGCCTGGCCGCGAAGACGCCAACAAAGCCGATATCGCCGGTGCCTTGCCAGCCCCGACTGACAATGGATTTGCCATCATTCAGTCGTTCAAGCGGATGAATATGATGCCGTTGGACGGCGTCGTGCTACAGTCTTCGCACACGGTGGCGTGCTTCGCAACTGGGTGCCTGGACTCGACTCCATCAAAGTGAGTTGTGTTGTGGTGATCATGTAGCAAGTTATGGTGTTGGCAACATGTAGTGCTGTAGCATAGCATGTGCCGCTTCATGCCGTGCTGGTTGCCTTTGCTGATGCGGGTTGATGAGGCGGTAAATATTGCGTCGCCTCCGAGGTGCGTACTGCACGCGATCCATTGTGATGCCTCGGACTATTGGTGTGCTCATATGGGCGCAGACACGGTGGCCTGTCTGTTACCGAAACCCCTCATACTGCCCCAACGAATCAGTCCGTATACCGTTGATATTGCCTGCAGGTTCGACAACTCATGGGCGAAAGAATTGCTGAGCGGCCAACCCCCACTGCCGGAGTGCAATCTACCCCGGCAGGTTTCCGCAGGATGCGCAACCGCGCTGCCGTGCAGCAATGGATTTGGAGCTTCTGAAACGCACGGATACGCGGCCAATGATCGAGCTCCTTGCTTGGAATACCCTCCAGAGCTCGAGGCTGGAGAGGCGTGTGCGGGCCGTGATGGGACCTTACGGCTACGGCGATGGGGTTTTATGGAAAGTAAACCTTTGCAGCCCGGGTGTCTGCAACCGCAAGTACTGGTCGTACCACCACCTGTTTGCTACGAGCTACTTCAGACTGACAAGCCTGGGTTTGCCCGATGACTGGATTGGGTGGTCGTACAGCGCTCAGACGCCGTTGACGATAGGATCTTCGGGCGCGAAAGATGAAACGTCACAGCAGCTCAGAGACCGCATAACGGCCTGGGACGCAGCGTACATCTTTACCGGCGGGTGGGGTAACCGAGGTTAGCAGCACAACAACCTGGAGTCAGCGGTTATGCATCATACCATCGCGTTTCTAGAGTTTCCTTTCAAATAAGTCAGTTTTACGCAGTTGAGAAACGCCTGGGCGAGATGTATCCTGCCTTTATATCACCTGTCATCGCAATGCATGATCGTGTGGTCGGGCACGCAGTTTACTCTCAGGTGTTATGAGGAACCCAGTCACACTTTGCACTTTGATCAGTGGTGTAGTACCAGCTGCAAGGCATATCACTGTTGCTCTTTGCCTCCTCATACACTACCTTGTTTGTTACTTTGGTTGTTTTGAGTTGTATAGCTTTGCCTTTGTTTCCTTTTGAAGTATAGCTTTGCCTTTGTTTCTTTGCAATTTGGACAGGTTAGTGCACTAGTGCTAGGCTGGGCTTTCAATGATGGGTGTTGCACGGTCAGTGTTGTATGCATCCGCTGCATACAACAGTGTTGAACAAGATCTGCATTGACCTTTTCAAAGTTGTTTGCTACAGGAAAGCTGTTTTTAAGGAACCCTGCTTGTGGGCTGCACTTGTTGATTTTGTTGCAGCGTAGTCTTAATCCCATAGGTGCAGCATGTTGAGTAGGAGAATGCGTGAACCTGTTTAGCATTGTTGGGCTACAAGAAAGCTGTGTTTTGCTGTTTCAATTTGGGTGCAAGCTTGGGGTCTGCATTTTCAGAACTGGTTGCTGCATAGTTTGATCCCACAGGTGCAGCATGTTGAACAGGGGAATGCATGAATTGGTTTACTTTTCGGAGCTGTTGAGCTACAAGAAAGCTGTTTGCCGCTGTCATATTGGGTGCACTTTAAGGAACTGGTTGCTGCATAGTTTGATCCCACAGGGTGCAGCTTGTTGAACAGGGGAATGCATGAAGAGGTTTACTTTTCAGAGCTGTTGAGCTACAGAACAGCTGTTTTGGTCTCGGTGTAGCATGTTAAACTGGATCGTACATGCACTACTGCAGCGTTATTGGCTAGAGGAAAGCTGTTTTTTCAGGTGCATGCTAGGGGGCTGTACTTCTAAAACTGGTTGCTGCATAGTCTTACTCCCCAGGACAGGTGCAGCTTGTTGAATAGGAGAATGCGTGAATCTGCATAGAGTTGTTGAGCTACAAACAAGTTTATTTCGCTTTTCTGCACTACGCTCGGGGAATGCACTTTATACTGTGATTGCTGCATAGCCTTATTCCAGAGGTGCAGCAGTACCGTTGGCAGGAAAATGCATGAACCTGTTTAGAGTTGTTGAGCTATAAGACAGCTGTTATTCTGGTCTTGCTTTGGGTGCATGCTTCGGGGCTGCACTGTCAAAACTGGTTGCTGCATAGTTGGATCCCACAGGGTGCAGCGTGTTGCATAGGGGAAGGCATGAACCTGTTTACTGTCCGGAGTTGTTGAGCTACAAGAAAGCTGTTCTCCGCTATCACAATGGGTGCACTTTCATAACTGGTTGCTGCATAGTCTTGATACCACAGATGCAGCATGTTGACTAGGAGAATGCGTGAATCTGCATAGAGTTGTTGAGCCACAAAACACGTTTCTTTTACTTTTTGCACTATGCTTGGGGGCTGCACTTTATACTTTGATTGCTGCATAGTCTTATTCCAGAGGTGCAGCAGTACCGTTGGCAGGAGAACGCCATTCTCAACTGGTTCATGATGAACCTGTTTAGAGTTGTTGAGCTACAAGACAGCTGTTATTTTGGTCTCAGATTGTGTGCATGCTTGGCGGCTGCACTGTCAAAACTGGTTGCTGCATAGTTTGATCCCACAGGTGCAGCATGTTGCATAGGGGGCGGCATGAACCTGTTTACTGTCCGGAGTTGTTGAGCTACAAGAAGGCTGTTTTCCGCTGTCACAATGGGTGCACTTTCATAACTGGTTGCTGCATAGTCTTGATCCATAGATGCAGCATGTTGACTAGGAGAATGCGTGAATCTGTATAGAGTTGTTGAGCCACAAAACACGTTTCTTTTACTTTTTGCACTATGCTTGGGGGCTGCACTACATGATTTGGTTGCTGCATAGTCTTGATCCCACAGGTGCAGCATGTTGAATAGGAGAATGCGCCGCTCGGAACCTGTTTACTGTCCGGAGTTGTTGAGCTACAAGAAAGCTGTTCTCCGCTGTCAAATTGGGTGCACTTCCGAAACTGGTTGCTGCCTAGTATCGATTCCACAGGTGCAGCTTGTTGAACAGGAGAATGCATCATCTTGAAGTTGAACTTTTCAGAGTAATTGAGCTACAAGACAGCTGTTGTTTTGGCCATACATTGTGTGCATGCTTGGCGGCTGCACTTCTTATTCTACTTGCTGCATAGTTCACTCCCACAGGTGCAGCTTGTTGCACAGGAGAATGCATGAATTGGTTTACTGTTTGGAGTTGTTGAGCTACTGTCGAGCTATTCACTGTTGGAGTCTGGTATGCGTGCATGTATGGGTGCTGGAACACATCCCACTGGGATCAGTGATTGCCCATCTTGCAGGTTTGTGCCGCAGAAATCGTACTTCAGCTGTTTCTGTTCGGTTGTTTGGTTGTGAAATGGAGCATTCTGACATTATATATTGTCACATTATCCTTGTGATCAGCCAGAGAAGACATCTGAACGACCATCATGTGATATGATGGTGTTCTGAGTTGACCCTCGTTCGTGGGGTTGCAGAGCTGCATGTTTTTGCCTGGAACCCTGTTGGTGGCTGTGTGATGCATGAATGAATGAATGAGCTTCGCATAGCGCTTTCAAGAGAGCGCTAGCGTAAGTTGAGGGAGGGTAATGTGTGTGTTGGATCGACTTCACATTCCCTACCGTTTCATGCAGGAGGTGAGACTGCTGCATGCCATATAACTGCATGTAGAACTGGCATAAGCAGGGTGGGCAATGATTGGAAGTCTGTCAGTAGTTGTGAGCAGACATGTTTGCACTTTTAACGCCATCAGGCGTGTTTTTTTTGCATGGGCAGGAAGCACGACGGTGAGCAGCATATTTCGTACTGTTGTGCATGTGCTACAGTAGGGAATGTGAAGTCGACTCGACACCCACATTGCCCTCCCTCAACTTACGATAGCGCTCTCTTGAAAGCGCTATGCGAAGCTCATTCATTCATTCATGCATGCATGTGCTAGCCACAGCTATTTGTGATCGGCAGCTGCTTGCATTGGTGCACAAGCTTTGATGGAATGTTGGTTGCAGTCGCTGCTGAGAATCTGGGCAGAGTATACTAGCAAAACATCGCATCGGCATTTGCCGGTTGTGCTGGGTTAGTTGCATACGTAGAAATGGAGTACTGCAACAGTTGCACTTTGCTGTTGCTAACAGCAGTGACAGAGGTGGGGGCGTGCCACAAACATCACAACTGCTTTTGACAGGCAGGCTGCATATCGGAAGTTTTCAGTCAGCAAGCATGAAAGGGCTTCAGAAAATCTCAGATGGCAGACAGTATCTCCTCTGTCTCTGAGACTGCCTGCCTTGCTGATAGCGGGCATATGTAAGTGGGCATATGTATGTTGTCTGTAGTACATTTTCCGGGCTCAGCCTTTGTCGCTTCTTGCAACCCTCTCATAATGTGTTGGCCATTAGCTCTCTTCATGTGCAGCTCTGTGGGTGACCGAATGCATGCCCTATCTGTATAATGCATGTGTGCACACATCACGTGGTGCTGCCGTTCAATTATATCGAGCCTGTGCTCATAGGTATCCAAACCAACATGAACTATTCAGTGTTGTAACAGTCGACTAGTCATGCCAAGTTGTTGAGGGCCCAAGGACACTGCGAACTACGTGCCACACAGTGTCGCCCATCCGGACTCCGGATGTATATTATAGTAGCGCTGTATACATAGTCCGTACTCGCGGAGACAGGCGTCTTAGCAGGCGCATGATTCCCCGCCTTTGCGGTTACCGGACCATATCGGTTCCTATGATGCCAGACAACTTTATGATCACCTTCATGAAGGCTGGGTTGCATTGTTGGATGGTAATCCTTATCTGTCGCTCTGCGCTGCTGCGTACCTACTGCATGGCCGTTGGCTGACTTGCGGCAGTGTTGCATGACATAGGATTCATAGTATGGCCAGGTGAATTCCTCTTGATGATTCGCAATTGTGGGCTGCTCAATACTCAAATCATCCAAATCCAGTCTGGCAAGCAAAGCTACTGACGCACTTGCAGCTGATTTGCTGCAGGTTGACCCCATACCTCTCCTCGAGGGAGCTCCCTGTCAACATCTCAGCAGTGCTGACAATATACTACAACAGAACAATGTTGCAGAGACAGCAGCAGCAAGCAGCAGGCAGTCAGCAACAATGACATCAGGGTTGATGCTGCTCGTGTTGATACAGCAGCCGTGCGGGTGATGTGGCTGGTCTTAGCAGGAACGTTGTTGCTTGTTGTGATGGTGGTGCTTATTGTGTGAAAGCGTGAGTGCACTGTTGACTGTGATGTGCGTTACATGAGCTTTGTGTGCGCCAGCTTGTGTAGGGTTCAACCGCGCTGCAGTAAGTGCAGCATTAAGCACATGCGGCGGTGCACGATTGTTGATTAAGGCAGGTTCCGGGTTATTTGGCTGTGACATACTATGCAAGGGTGCGAGGTGTGGATGGCATATTGCTCGAGGCACAGAAGCTTCCTTGTAGTCGAACAGTTACAGATTATATCTGTGTAGCTGCTGCCGTAAGGCGCAGTTGCCAGAAGGGAAGGGGATAGTATACGTATCTGGGGTGATGGGGGGGTGTGCGGACCGTCCAGAGGGAACCCCGCCTACTCAGACGGGTGCTTTTTTCTGACGGCTATCACTGGTTGCCAGATAGAGTGCGGCTAGCAGTGATAGCTAGTAGCAGTTATGGCAGGCCAGTGCTAGCCTAGCGGCTGCCGTAGGCGGCCTTGTGCTGGTGGTACAGAGCAGCAAAGACAACTGTTCTCTTCCATTTGTAGCACCAGTAGCAGCATGGTGCTGTCGCAGAGAGGCGTTGGGTTAGTGCAGTGACACACCGAATATCCGGAGATACTCAAGTCAGTGGCAGCACTGGTTCTGGTGTAATACAGCCATACCACTATACTGGCCTGCACTTCCAACAGGTATCGCACCAAGGGGCTGTGCTGCTACTGCCACAGCATATTACGGTCGAGTAAGGTGCACTGGTGGCGTAGCGTACACTACGCCAATGCAGTGGCGGGTGTCGCTGCCGCTATCATACCAAATGTTTTGGTGTGATTATGCCAGATATCGCTGCCAGCAACAATTGTTGTGCAACAGCAATGGCATTGTCGAAGTGCTCCTGGTGCAGCAGCAGCAACCACATCACTTTCTGGTCTCAGATGCGAAGAAGATGTTTTTTTACCCTGCAAGGCCTTTGGGAATACACTTGATGGCTCAGCCACACTGGCACCAAGGTTAGACCACCCTCGGGGCACCTTCAAGGCACAAAAGGCCCTGAGTGGCACTCAGTGGGGTACTTAGCCAGCTCACGTTGTGGTCTCTGACATTCATGCGCTCTTGCGATCATCATGAGCACAGGGCATTGGGTGCCCCAACAGACTGCAGTTGGTCCTGCAGTGCCTATCAACCGGTGCTGTGACAGCACAACCTGGGAGAACCTACCAAAAGCAGCTGGTAATGAGCAGAACATCACAATAGCAACAGTGACGTACATGGTATGTCAGGGTCGATAGCGGCACTGGCAATGCATACAGTGTCGAAATCCCTATACTGGTCTGTAACATGCCAACGGGACAATTCTCTCGTTTGGTCCGCACTGGCAGCGACACAGTTGCGTACCTGCATCGCCCCAGCGGCCGAGTACCCCGGGTGTGCGTGGCAACCTATGAGGCTCTTGCGCTGCGCTCCGAACCGGGCCGGTGCTACTATACACTCGTGTTGTTTACAAACCTAACAAGCCACCGCAGTCGCTGCTTACTTTCGTGGGGTCGATAAGCTCTGTAGCAGGCATGCGGCTACTGGGAAGGCTTGTGAAATTAGTTACACACTGCTATGTTTTGTTGGCAACGTCGAGACTTGAGTTGCTGCTGCACATGCACATAACTGAATTCAAAAGCTAGGGTTCTAGCGCACCCTCAACGGGATGCGAGGCACCACATATGCTATCGCAAGTGCACAGATGAAGCCAAGACTTTTGAGTTGTACATACAACAGTATTATCAGTACAAGCAGTGCCTGGCACAGCCCTTAGCATGCACCAAACGCGTTTGGCGGGAGAAGACTTATGTGCTTCCGTAAAGAGGTACCGGTTCAGTTGCCAAGTGAGTGCTTCTCAGTCTTTGTAAAGGTGGAGATGCGGCAGACGCAGAAAGACCAGCCCTTTACTGCAAACAGGCTTCCGCGTGTTCGGAACAACACAGTTTATGTGCACCCAGTGCCTGCTTGTGGAGCTAGGCGGTGCTCCGGATACTAATGCTCCTGATTGTGGTTGACAGTCTGTTTTTGCTCTCAGCAGCCGCGTCGGCTTGCCGGCTTCATATTTCTGGTCTGCGCACAATAGCGCGCTTTGCTCTCCTGCCTGCCTCAAAGCCTCACTAATTGAGGCCCAACCTGCCAGCTGACGTACTCCCTTTCCTCCGCAGGTTCAGCATAAACGCAGCAGCAGCAGCCCGGGAGCTAGCGCTCGCCGCTTTTGGTGCAGAAGCAGACTCTAGGATGGCTTTTGTCCAGTCACTGACCTGTGGCATCTGTTTTGAGCTGTTCAAGGAACCTGTTGTGACCCCCCATGGCATCACCTTCTGCAAAAGCTGCATTGAGGCGTGGCTGGCATCTTCAAGCAGAACAACTTGCCCAGTAACAAAGCAGCCCCTACACTGCAGTCAGCTGGCACCAAACTACACAGTCAGACATTTGCTGGAAAGCCTTCCCCCTGAGGTAAGCTGGCTGGATGTTTGACCACAGAGCATGCTTTGCTGGGCCAGTGCAGATAGGCCTATCATGGAGTGGTGGCATGCCGCCCACCCGGCCCTGCGCAGAGCTGTGCTGCCTGTTTCAATGAAAGCGCTTTGTGCTAGCACATAAGCATACTGCCAAAATCCAGGCACATGGACAACATGCTGTTCCTGCAATGTCAGTGCTTGTTGTTGGCACCACATCATCATGTCAGTGCACGGGGACGGAACGCAGAAATCCATTTTGCAATGGTGGCCCATCTCTGCCTTCAACACCAACATGTCGTCTGACAGCATGATGTTCCTTCTACTACTGTAACAGGTGAATGGGGCACCGTTTCCCAGAGACGCCACAGCCAGTGATGCCATGCCTGCTGGTGTGGGCAGCCTCCTAGCACGACTAAACAGCAGTGATGGGGATGTGCAAACAGCAGCACTGACTGCTTTGAACCAGCTAGCCCAGAGTCAACATGCAACTATCATGGCAGCACTCCAAGCTACCAACAGACTTGTGTCACTGCTGATGACTGGCAACTCGAGTGTGCAAGCAGCAGCAGCTACAGTCCTTGAGTCTTTAGCTTATGGTGGTCTTGGCAACCAAGCAGCCCTTGTGTCTGTGGAGGGTGTGTTTGGCGCACTAGCATCATTGTTGACCAGCAGCAATGAACATGTGCAGGCAGCAGGAGCTTGTGCGCTGGGCAATCTAGCTTACCACAATCCCAGCAACCAAGCAGCCATTGGTGCTGTGGCTGATGTGTTTCACAGACTGGCGACACTTTTAATCAGCCACAATGAAGTTGTGCAGGTAGCGGCAGCTGCTGCGCTGTGCAATCTGGCTTGGAGAACCAGCAACCAAGCAGCCATTGGTGGCGTATTTGCAGTGTTTCACAGACTGGCGACACTTCTAAGCAGCCGCAATGAAGGTGTGCAGGTGGCAGCAGCTGGTGCACTGCACATTTTAGCTCGGAACACCAGCAACCAAGCAGCCATTGGTGCTGTGGCTGATGTGTTTCACAGACTGGCGACACTTTTAAGCAGCAACAATGAAGGTGTGCAGGAAGCGGCAGCTGGTGCGCTGGGCAATCTAGCTCGCGACACCAGCAACCGAGCAGCCATTGGTGCCGTAAATGCAGTGTTTGACAGACTGGCAACACTTCTAAGCAGCAGCAATGATGGTGTGCAGGAAGCGGCAGCTGTTGCACTGAGAAATCTAGCTTATGCGAACACCAGCAACCAAGCAGCCATTGGTGCTGTGGCTGATGTGTTTGACAGACTGGCGACACTTTTAAGCAGCAGCAATGAAGATGTGCAGGCAAGAGCAGCAAGTGCACTGGCCAAATTAGCTGCCAAGCACCCAAGCAACCAAGCAGCCATTGGTGCCGTAATTGCAGTGTTTGACAGACTGGCGACACTTTTAAGCAGCAGCAATGACGATGTGCAGGCAAGAGCAGCAAATGCGCTGGCCAAATTAGCTGCCAAGCACCCCAGCAACCAAGCAGCCATTGGTGCCGTAATTGCAGTGTTTGACAGACTGGCGCCACTTTTAAGCAGCAGCAATGAAGATGTGCAGGCAAGAGCAGCTGGTGCGCTGGACAATCTAGCTGCAAATCATCCCCGCAACAAAGCAGCCATCGGTGCCGTAGATGCAGTGTTTGATAGACTGGCTACACTTCTAAGAAGCAGCAATGAACGTGTGCGGAAAGCGGCAGCTGGTGCACTGCGGAGTCTCAGATGAATGGGAAGGGCCTTCCCAATCAAGCAACAAGGCAGCCATTGGTGCTTTGCCTGTTGTTGGGTTAGTGTTGTAATTGAAGTGCTTGTTGTTGGGATGCCATCAAAAGGAATGGCAAAATGGCCCACTCAAGATGGCCACATGCTTGGGTGAGTTGACTGAGACAGCGCCACTAACCCTCTGGCCTAGCTGTCACTGTACTAGCATGATGTGGCCTTCAGCAGTGCCCTCAGGATGTCGTCCCAGGTCCCTGACTCAGTGCCAGTGCGATCCCCCGCTGTCTCAGGTAGCGCATGCCGGCCCGGGATCCTTCGGACAGCGGCAAGCTTGAGGCAAGGCGGGCAAACCTACACCAGAGGAGAAGATCTGTTTACCAGCGGAGAAGCCCTCGCGGTCAGAGCTCAGTTGCCGGAATGTCACGTATACTATATGGATGATCCGCTCTGCCACCAGCCAGACCTCTGGCAACCGTCAACGGACTCCTGCTGAAGAAATTGGGCTGCACAGCCTGATGTTACGACCAGACAGGACACAGACAATGTCATAACCATCCCATTTCATCCTCGACTAACAAGGATATCGAATTAGCCGGAGGATTCAGAGGCCTCTAAAAGTCACTGTGCCGGGGGGCACACTGTACAACCCTACAGACGGATTCCAGGTTTTACTATGCTAGTAACAGTGTGTTTTTTCAGTCTGACTAGGCTAGTAACGCCTAGGCTAGTACAGCGTTCCTAGTCCTAGTAATGCCTGATCTAGGCATAGTAATACACACGTTACTATGGTAAAGTAGTCGGATTTTTGTAACAAGCCCGTTCTATGCCTAGTAACGGCCGCTGTTGTACTAGGCTGGTAATGCAATGACTGGGCATAGTA
>NSMO01001478.1:0-11943 GCA_002588565.1 Coelastrella sp. UTEX B 3026
CAGCACTGCCGCCCTGCTGAGCTGATGCTGAACACCCATGTCCGCTGCAGTTCCAGCCTGCTGTGGACCACTACGGCGGTACAGTAGTGGAGGGATGCAGCAGCCCCAATGCTGCTAGCGTGCCTGATACGTTGTACGGGTTTGGCACTGATTGTGATCGCCAAGCTTATGTTCGAGCATTCTGGTTGCTGCCGGTGGCGCCCAAGATCGTCGGCCAGTAGTGCCTGGTTGCGGCAACAGCAGAAGCAAAGCGATGGAGGAACCCGACAGAACGTGCATGGCAACCCCCATGGCCGTATTAAATTTGCTTTTGCGGTCAGTCCTTACACGTATAACGGCGCCCCTGACCTTTGTTGATGCTCTTGTATCAAAGCATCCCAGCCCTGAAGCGCTGCTGCAGCGAGGTGCGTAATCTCGCCTGTACGAGGTGCAAGTTCCCTGATGACCAATACCTAGGGCCTGTAATGCTAGATTTAGATTGTTTACACGTATCACTCTTAGCACAGACGGCAAAAAGCACTTGTGCGTTTCCTCTGCAGTGATGGCACTACAAGTGCGAACTCAACCAAGCGGTAGGACCGACCAATGACAGCAGACATAGCAAGGTAACAGCAGCTACAATGCAGACTATGCGCTTGCCGTCAGGTAGCACAAAGACAAGAACCGGCGATAGTGCAGTCCTGCAGTGACAACTGCATTGCTTGGACAACGATGCGCGGCAGTACACTAGCCTTATTACAGCATTGCAGGTTGTACGAGGAGCTGCGATGTACCGGAACGGAACTTTGTGATTACGCGTGTACGGTACACTACAGGGTGAAGGAACCTGTACACTGTGGAACAAGTTCCTTCACTTGAAATCAAGCGATAAATGATCCCTGGATGTATACCAACTATAGTTGCTAATGGACCTACCTCGCTTGCAATGAGTGCGCAGAGGCATCTTGAACAGCTTCTGGGCTGCGGAACGATGGTCCACGGCAGCGACGGCCGATTGTCTCAGCACGAATATCTCTTTACTAATACCCATGCTAGAAACCTTTGCTGATGAGTGGCACCAGTTTGGAGAAAGGCAAGAGCCGCTAATGCACTTGATTAGCCAGCAGCTGCCACAGGGATCCCTGTCTGGAAGGTAGAGCGTTTTCTTCAACTCTGGTGCCAGCCATTGCCACTCAAGACAATAAATTGCCTAGGTTAGACCAACATAGGTAAGTTACAAACCTGATGCCATAGCGCTATGGCCAATGCTAGCATGGTGCCTCAACCCTGGATAGTATGTGCTGCAGCTGGGACTCAACATGTGTATGTTGTCAGTGATACATATAGTATTGACAATAAGGAATGACCCACACCCACAGCATATCAAGAGCCCCGAGATGTTGGGCACGCATTGGCATGACCTCCAACGCCGTCACCGGTTTGTGAGCCGTGACAGCCACTCTTCCATAACTTCCACATGGCTAAGAGCCCCTTGACAGAGAGAGAACGGTATGCATCGCAATGGCATGTTGCATCTGCAAAGTTCAGATCCGCTTCATGCATCAGCCGCAGCTCTCACTCTCTTACACTGGCTGCTGCGTCGCACTATCTGGTCTTGGAGGGTCAGCAAATTTCAGCAAAAGCTGCCATGCACACTGCTTGAATGACCAGAACCTTCCTGCTGTTCCACTCAATCCAGTGTGTCAGCAGGCACCAACATGGCTGCATTAAAGGCTGTACCGCAGACAAGGCAACCAGCTCTTGTATCATTGATATATATCATTGATACAAGAGCACATGTATTGTGTGGGAGGACCCATACACGATGATTGTGTCACACATGCAACGGGACCGTGCGCCAATATATGATCAGCCTGAGGTACAAGACTCTGGCCAATCAAGCAACATGGGTCGTACATGTACAGCGACTAGCCTCAGCGAGCACCACACCTCAAAACATGCTTGTGGTGCGCATGACATCTGTCACTGTGGTAGTGACACGGGACCTTGTCTACAAATACAGCAGTTGCCAACTTGATGGTTGTTGCCGCAGGAAGATAGCTAGCATTAGACACCACAAACTGCCCATTTGCCAACAACTCTGAGACCCACGCTGTTCAGGTGTAACTATGTAGTAACACTAGCAGGACGAAGCAACCCAAGAACACCACCCCATTGCCATCCCACAAAGCTCACAGACCCAGTCAATTGTGCAAACCTGTTAGTAACAATCCGTCAGTGATCCTGCTGCATGTTTGAATGCAGGGCTATGCAGCTTGTGAGGAGGAGGAGCGCTACCGATCCCAGTAGTATGTTTTTTTGTACTAAAGAATAGCAGTTGCTACTAGTGGCACCGTCAATAGCTGGCTACAAGTGAATAAGCGGCCCTGTCAGTTCGGTACACTTGCAGCATGAGTCCCACATCTACTCAGTAGATATGGACATTTTGAAATAGTGATTAGAAACACATCTTTGTAACACTTTTGCCAACCAAGCCAGGCAAACCTTCCAACAGATCAGATACTGACTCAGCAAATCACTGCACACACAGAAGTCAGGAATGTACTAGATATTCAGCAATACATCTATGTAACGAAGGTAGCCTACATTACATAATCATGTGCAATTGTTGAGGTAACAACGGTCCCCAGGTATGTAGAACAATGCTTTCCAATAAGAATGTTTGGAAAATACAGGATTGCACTGGAAAGGTAGCCTGCTGTGCCTGAAACAGGCACGGTACAATTGGAATCAACACTGTTTGTCTCTGTTGACCCAGGTGAGTGTGCTACATCAACTTCTTGTAAGACACACAGGGAGTGGTACTCATACTACGTTAGTAACATGGTCATGTTATGTTGTTAAGCCCATGAAAGAAACCAAGTTTTTGCAAGAACAATTTGTAAAGCAGTGATCATACTGCAAGTTCTTCAGGCTGCATTCCTGTTCACAACTTCCATTCTGAGCAGGGAGACAGAGCAATCCTCTAACACGTTCACACACCAGCTGACGCCAAATAACAAGTGAGCCTCTGCAAGCATAACGGATAGTCAACGCTACCCGTCAGTCAGTCATACGGTACGCGTGCATCCTGTAAAACAACTTATACACAGAAACTGCACTGTGTTACGTTACCGCCACCGCAAGATAACATCCTGAGCTTGCGCTACGATATTCCCTTTGGCTCCTCGAGCCCTGCCATCTGCCGTGACAGCGCTGAGAACGCTTTCGTGCCCCGCTGTACCGATGACCCGCCACGGCAACTTGACCGCCACCCGCCCATCGCGGCCGGTCTGCTCAATGATTGTTGCAGTTGTCACTGCATTCGCCGTTATTGCACCCTTCCCAGTTGCAGTGTTGTTCCTGGTGCTCCAGGTGGATATCGTCATCTGTATGCTAGCTCCCGCGACTGGTTGGCCTTGGCGAAAAGGGCTGACGTAGACCTCCTGGCGCTTTCCGGCGGTCGTCGATTCCGGCGCTTCAATCCGCAGCGCGTCGTAGCTCTGGACTGTGGCAGCCGCATCTGTCGACGAAAAGGTAGCTGAGAATGTTGCTGTGGTCGTCAATGAGGGTTTGCATTGGTAGTAGTACTCGTCCTGGCGGACGCAGGCGTGGCCTGCTGCACAGCAGAAGCCCTGCAGCAGGGCACGCAACAACATGGACCCGACACATGAGCAGCTCATTAGCACACGGAGCGGCTTGATGCTTGTAACTGTGTTGCAGTCCAATCAAACTCAGCAAGACTTTGTCTGTACACTCTGCTGTGTTACTGGAAGGCTTGAAATCTGTCACAGGTTGCGGCAAGGACAGCATGTCAGCCTGTGCATCTCGGCTGCTGTTGCAGCCGTCAGCTCACTACCAAAACTCTTGAAAAGACCCAAACCCCCCATACCTGCCAAGGCGAGTCCGTGCATTTGCCAGTCTTCAAAGGACATGCTGACTTTCCACCACACTGCTTCCAAACCCCCAGGATGTTACCGCAACTTGGGGTAACTCCTTTCCCTGCGCTTGCTGAGACCCCAAAACCGCCCAGAGCTAAACCGCCAGCAGCTGCTGCCTTTCCAAGGGCCATGAGGGGCAGCTTAGCCGCAGGAATAGCCGGGTCTGCTGTAATAGGGGCTGGAATAGAAGCACTGATAGTTGGTGGTGCAGAAACGTTTACTGTCACTTGTGCTGAGGATGCCTTCCCTGCTGCTGCTGATGCTGCAGCAGTGCTGTTGGCTAAGTTCAGGATTGTTGCATAGATCTCAACGCCTTCTCCAGATTGCGGGTATGGAATAGCAGGTGTCTCAAACACGATGGGAGTCTCCTCAGAGGCTGGTGCAGGGGTTGCTGCTGGTGGTGACACTGCAGGAGAGGGTGAAGGGCTGGTGCTGCTGTTTGAACCAGAGCTGGTACCTGTAAAACAGCATATCATGGTGTTTGTTTAGCATGGCATACAGACGCTTCAGATGCTTGTCAGCACGACACAACTTTTGCATCAAGGTGCGCTAATCACCAAGAATGTGACGATTGTGATTCGTGTGTAGGTGGAATGGCAGTATTGCTGAGACTGGAGAAGGGTGTGTCAACACAACTACTGTTAACTCAAACCACAACTGATGCTCTTGCACAGGCAGTCACTGATTACCCTACAGCAGCACCAAGTTACTGCAGTGGCATGTGCTGCTTTCAAGCAACCAGAAAAAGCTGAGCTTCACAACAACGTGGACAAATGGTGATGTCCTCACCTGATTCACAAGCACCTAGTAAGCCAGCCACTGCATAGTGTGCCAGGCCCGCCAGCGCACCGCTGAACCCTGCATTGTAATCCATAGCTACCTCGCTGCGCTGATAGTCACTGCGGATGTCTGGGAAATTATCTTGTTGGTCTGGGCCGCCCACGAGGGCGCCACGTATAAGCGTCAGAGCTGGATGTGAAGAAAAGAAGTTGGCCGAGTCACAGCAGCCCTTTGGACCGGTGCCTGCATACAGACAAGAGTAAAGATGATGATCACATGTGCCGGCTGGTAGGGTATAGTCACGTTACTCCAGCAAAAGCACCGTGCTTATCTGATACAAGCACCTTCTATTGTCATCCACTTAGTGCTCAAGAACGACAGACACATTGAGACAGTAGTATGAGCAAGGGCCAGGTGCTTGGTCAACCTTTGCGGCAAAGGCAGTGACACTTCAAGGCAGATATAGGAGTCTACTCCCTGACCATTTGGTCAGTGGCGGCAAACAGCAAGGTGCTTATTTCAATCTGCTCTGGCAGTGAATGCACTGCTGGCTTGCAGCTTGGCGGTATGGCACCGGTTACAGAATGCCTTCTAAGCCACCCGTGCCACATGTGAAGGAGCAGGTATGTTATATTGTATGCCATACAGACAGTGTGCATGCTGATGGTGGCTGCGCCGCGGTGGAGCCAGCTACCACATCAACGTAAAGTGTCACCAACATGCTCACACTGACCAGCAAGTGATCAGATAGAAGCAACCCACACCCCTACCGACAATTGTAGGGCTGGATGACAACAGAACAGTACAGCTGTCCAGCTATCACACCACACAATGCTTGTTTGCTGTCAGAAATGCTCCATCTCATGTTGGGCTCACCTGTTTCACCCAAGCAGCAAGTTCCAGAATCAAAGGCCTTGCATGGCTCAGAGCACTTAGGCGCACAAGCTGACGGCCTGTGATGTGGCCTCTGTGGCTGACTAGGCCCGTAGCCAATCACATAGCTCTTTCCCTCAGTATCTAAGCTGCCCAGCGCATATCTCATCTGCTGCCTGGCCCAACAGATGTGCTGCTGTTTGTTGGTGCCGTATTTGCCGGCCAGGGCGGCGATGAACATTGCATTGGCCGTGTTCCTAAGTGTGCCCCAGTCACTGTAGTAGGCGAGCCCCTTGGGAGTGTAACATACAGTGGAGTAGGCTGGCTTGGGGCACAAACTGCTGGTGTCCTGCAGGCAACAGTTAATAGGCACCTTCCTGTCCATGCAGCCAGCAGGTGCTGGTTAATGGCAATGGGCCGCACCAGGTGCGGTGCTGCACCATCTATGATTTCAAGGATATAAAACCTGGGGCACACCGCCAATGTACGGCCTGAGGCGGTCTGAGATCTATGGGGAGTCTTGGCACAGTGTTGGCGTGAGGACAATACCGTATGTGACATACTGCTAGCCAGGACAGCATGCTCACCTGCCACTTTGTGAGCATGATGTACTCCAACTGGTTCTTGGCTGTGTCGGTGTTTCTGTTCATGGTCAACATCAGCACGGCCGTGCCTGGCAGCACTGAGTCCCTGCAATCAAAGGGAATATGTCACAGGAGCTTTACTCAGTTTGCGGCTCATTTCCGGTGACACGCTTGATAAAGTTCCATTGCCTCCTGAAAGCGGCATATCCACTGTTATGCCGCACCATTCAGCAACAACGCATCTCAGAATTGGTTCAGCTCAGCAGCCCCAGCACTAGCTAGTGGCACACACTACAGCACTTGCAGCAGGACCTCAGGCAAAGCTACTGCAACCGGCCACTAACAGAAGCCTTTACTTTAAGTGAGGCAACTGCATGATATGAGCGAACCGCCAGTGGCACTAGCTTACTGCAAAGGCTGCAGCACAACACCCAGGGTTATGCGAGCACGAGCTACGTATAACTGCTTACCAGTCGTATCCAATGCTGTACTGTAGCCCCGCCGACTGTGCAATGCTCCAGTACTTATCAGCAGTGCCACATGAGCTGTTGGAGTACTTGCACATCCAGGCAGAGGCCCAGGCGAGGTGGGCTAAGTAACCGTTGTTTGCGTACGTACTGTAAGCCTGAAACACACCGTCAGGCACCTTCCAACTGCGTGAGCATGACAGTTGGCAGTGGTAACAGTGTTGGCATGGCCAGTGTGCATCAGACAGTATCTGTGTTTGCTGCACTAGTGATAACCTGCTGATGCTGGACTGGTAAGCGAAACTTAAATAGATGATTCTGGTGCTTGTCGTCAGCCACACCAGGGTGTGCCTGTGAGGTGCTGAAATGCAGTGTGACTGGCTAAGGATGTGCCACTTGACTGCAAGGTGCTGAACCCTCAACCCTACACCTAAACCCTAAACTGGAGCATTGTCGTCGGCCACACCAGTGTGCAGCTGCGGCTGGTTCATCAACTGCTGATGTCTCCCAGCCAGTACTTAAGCAACTTACTTCTTCTGATGTTTCTCAGCAAAGCCAAAGGCCTGCTTTGCCCTCTTGAACAGCGTCTCAGCATACTTGCTGTCACCCTGGTCCTCAAACAGCACCGCTGTTGCTGCAAATGCTGCTGCATACTCTGCTGCCACATCAGCGCCACCAGTGGAGGAGTTCACAAGATACACGGGTCGGGGGTTGGTGGCGTGTTCGGGGCGGCCAAAGTAGTTGTGGTCGGAGTTGTCGGACAGCTGCAGGCACAGAGCGGACAGCCACGACAGGGTGAGGCAACAGCAAGGTTGCATGACACTGAGTCCATACACCACTTCTTCCCCCATTCTTTTCCCTCTGCAGATAGCCACACAACACACATGCATGCCTCAACCAGCAATACAAAGGGTAACTGTTGTACCTTCCGCCTGGACTTGAAGTCACTGGGTGCCTAATGCGTGCGGCTGATGGCCATAGGGCTATGGTGTCCAGCAGTGATCATCATCAGGTGCATGCCCCAGCTGGCTACACAGGGATGGGGCTGCGGCAAACTGTAACCGCACTTGCTTATAGCATGTTGCTGTCAGCCGACTTGGACTACGCAGTTTACACATCTCACCCATCTGGCATGAAGACTGCCCCTGGCTTTCACAAAGCACCCGGTGTGGGGCGCTGGTGTGCCATGATGGGTGCTGGTGTGCGGTCCCATTGCAGCGGGGTGATCTTTGGGGCGCACTGGGCGGGCAATTCTGGTAGCGGTACGGCTGCTGCTTATGATGGCAAGTGTCAAGCAAGGCTCTAACATCAGTTTTGCTGTACTGCTAGCAACTGGGGTATGCGCAGTACACACTGAGCTCTTCACATGCCCACCTGTCCCACAAAAACATTCTCTGCTGGCACATCAGACGCGTTGACGTGTGCCTTGATCATCCAGTCTGCCCCCCATCTGATGACATTCACTGCTGTGTCCCAGTGTCCTGCTGCTTCATATGCTGCCTTGAACTCCAGGCATGACAGAACAAGATTGGAGAGGGTCCAGCCCAGAGGCAGAGGACACTTCAGGTAGTCTGCAGAAAGCAGTGCAGTAGATAAGAAGTAAACTAAAAAAGGATTAAAACGAGCTGATTCACTGAGCATTACATAGCAAGTACAGCGCCTTAGCAGCAGAGTTAGTCACTCAAAGTACTGCTCTGGCCGGGTCCAGACAGTACCATGCTGTCAGACGATTGACAAGCGTCACAGAATTCATCGCAGTGCCTGGCATGCAAGCTTGTTTCCAGCACATTTCCTACGTGTGCCGAGATGTCAGCATCCCATGGCATGAGATGCATCACGCACCTCCTGCATCATAGAAGCCTCCAGACAAGTCCTTCCCGATGGGATTGCCGTCGTCCATGTGCGAGTTCTTCTTGTAACCACCTGGCTTGCTGTGCAGCAACTTGTTCCATGCTGGCAGACTTCCAGACATCTGACCTTGATAGAAAGAGTAGCTGAGACCGAGCAACCCGTGATAATCATCTTCAGCACATGCCTACGAGCCGCGGATACAGGATGACCGTGGCATGAAGAAAGCAGAAGCAGCTCCAAGTGCCAATGGCTAAAGTGAGCGAATCTGCTACGTGCCTGCAACGCTCACAGTTTTGGACGATAACGATATCCTGCAGCTCTGGATGCTGCCGCGGGCGATGCGCTGAACTACCCAGATGATATGTGGTACCCCACGGGGCGCTTCATCGCTGCACGATGGTCAGCGGATCAGAGTGGCATTCACTCTAGCATAGTGTCCACGTACCAGACCGATGTATATCAGAAGGAGCGAGAGAGCAGCCGCTGATCTCGTCGGGTGCATGGGGTTATCGCACGTCGCCCGCCCAAGATGCTGGCGAGGACTATTACTGATACAAAGTAATACAGTGTATTTGATACGTTTTGACAGGTACTCAGGCTACGTGGGCGCACAAGATGGCTCCCGTTGGCACGGACGTGCCCTAGCAGCAAGGGTGACGATGAGTTTGAAGTGTGGATTGAAGCCAGCACAACCTATATTCCATCTCAATATTCGCTTACGACACCATCCCTTCGAGCAAGAGTCCACTTGTCACTCGCAGGTCAGACCCGTCCCTAGTGACACGCTGGACCGCAAAGAGGCCCAAGGACCCTGGTGTGATGCAGTGCTCGGTAACAAGGCTGTATAACATGCACTGCCACTATAGCTGGCTTTGTTTACATCTAGCATGGCTCATGGCTCCCAAGTGCAGGGGCGCATGCATGCCTTCAGCGATTGCAGATGGCAGGGCAACACAGGCCATTTCACATACAAGCCCTTGCTTGTATGCTCTGAACGTTGTGGCACCGTACGAGCAGCTGCAACGCTCTCCAACAACAAAGTTCAGTGCCACGTCGACGCCAGCACGCGACTGCTACACGAACAGAAACATTGCGATCCAAGTTACCACCGTACGTAGATACCCCAGCCCTAGATTCGTCACAGACCCCGAAACATATACCATGCCCCCTTTATATACTACGCTGACTATGTACTGCATTACTTCTTCTTGCCACCACCCTTTCCTTCCTTGAGCTTGATGACCTCCCCTTCATAGCGGATACCCTTGCCCTTGTATGGTTCAGGTGGTCTCTGGCGCCTGATTTCTGCGCAGTAAGCGCCAACCTGCTCCTTGCTGGCCCCTGAGATGATTAGCAGTGTGTTCTTCTCGACCTGCACCAGCAACAACCAGTACACAACTTGAGCATTGTCCAGTGTAGCAATGATGCTGAATGCAGTCAGCCAAAGCAGGGCAGACTGCATCACCCAATGCCAGCCCAACCTGTCCCATACTCCACCCCTCTGGTGCACCAAGCAGAGCTCTAGTAAACCACAGCAACCAGTGCATGACTTATCACGCTTGGAATCTAGCCCCATATTCATGCGTGACCACACGCCAGGTCATATTTCATACAGGTGCTGGTACATCACACTACAAGGTGCCATGCAGTGTCGTCGTATGCTGACAAATGCAGCACTGGCACCCATGGACACCACCACCCCACTCAAAACCCAGGCCTGCTGACCGGGCTGTACACTGTCAACCCCATTGCGGGATTATCTACTGTCTGCTACAGTCTGCTACAGACTGCAACTAACCCAAGTCAAAATAAGGCTGTCGCTGCAGCTGTCAGACACGGCCTTTCTGTTTGATTGCCAGCTGCGGCAGTAGCAAAGTTTGCCTCCTCAGCTGCTGGCCTTCTGCTAGCACCTACTGGGCCCACTACATACTTCTTGAACCATTAGCTCAGTCGGTTAAAGCGTGGGTCTTATGAGCCCAAGGCCACGGGTTTGAGCCCCGTATGGTTCAAGCTATCTGGTTGTGTGGAGTCAACCCACACTGCTGATGTATGTACCAAAGCACTGGCAGCGTCCTATATCTATGCACTGATTCACTGCTTGAGGCCCAGGCATGGCATGACCAGGTGTGAGGGCCCTGACTCGCTACCGAGGGTGCAGGTGTCCCAGCTGAGCTCACCCTTGCCTCGGTGGGCCCACTCAATGCAGCACGACTGTACCACCCCTGGCACATGGGTTTTCACTACAGTGCAAGCGCCATGTGCCCTTTTCCACAGCTGATACACACACTGATGTTTCTAGTGCGATTGAATACCAATTTTGGCGCCATAACGAGGGTTGATGGACACTAATTCCCTACAAGTCAAGGCCAGAGACCCTCCATCCTTACCTTGACAGAAAGGCCCTCTGGAATGGCCAGCACACGTGGCTTGCTGTATCCCACGTTAAGAGTGAGCTCCTTGCCGCTGGCGGCTGCACGATAACCAGTACCAACCATCTCCATGCGCTTCTCAAAGCCTGATGATACACCAACAACCATGTTGCTGGTCAGCGTCCTGCAGCACGGGCAGGAACAGACAAGGAGATTTGACGGTTATACAGCTCTCCAGCTCACACAATATTGGCCGAGATGCTGCTGCTGTGCTATCTGCATATAGTCCAAGGTATCCCTGACCATCTGTGCGGTCGCTACCCGACATGCTTGTGTTAGTCCCTGTCCCAAAGGGCAGAGCCGGGTTCAGTGCCGGTCGCTGCTGTTACTGATCCTAGTGACAGGATATCTCGAAGCTTCTGTGGCACATAGGCCACCGGATTATCAGAGAGCACAAGCACAGCCTCCCAGATGTGGCTGCCACGAGCGCGCTGCGCTGCTGCATCGCTGCACATACAGCTCAAAAGCTGCTGCACCACGAATGCTACTGTCTGAGTAGCTGCTCAGCCAGTGTGCAGCTGGTGCTGATGAACAGGCTGTATGAGCCTGCTGCCTGTGGCAGACTGTTCCGCTGCTCGCTACTGTGCATTGGCCCAGGCGCACACCTGCTGAGTCCGTGCATGGCTGCTGCTCTCTTTGTGAGCTCTGCGCGCTTCACAACGATCTTGCCTTCCTCCTGCAAAAGCACAGCAGGTGGAGATGGTTGAGACTCAGGTGCAAGTGGATACGCAGCCGTCCTGGGCTCTGTCAGTCGGTGCCAGAATGCTACTGCTGGGCTGTTTGTGGCATCCCACGGTGAAGACTATGCACAACTTTGGAATACTGAGCCGGGGCAGTTGACGGAACAGACACATCTCCCCACGCTGTATTGTCGCTGCAACAGCCGCTCCAACGACTGCACTGCTGAAGATGCGGGAACTCTTCGCCTCGCTCAGGGGCTTTCGTGCACCCAATCGCGTTGGCGTCAAGATGCCTCGGCTCGTTTGCAAGCTCAGGGCAACGAGCTTGTTACTGCACTGCTGTGGCTGCTGCTCACCTG
>NSMO01001479.1:8508-18808 GCA_002588565.1 Coelastrella sp. UTEX B 3026
CAGCTGTTGCTGCTGCTGTGTGGCTGATGCGCATCACCCTGTTGTGCCCATGCATTCCTGCTGCTGCTGCCATTATTGCTGCCAAGTGCCACTGAACATGCAAGCAAACTCCAACCAACACTGCATGCAGCAGCAGCTGCCACTGGAACTGATGATGCTCAGTGCGGCCAACCAAAAGACTGGCAGCCTACAGTTGTGTGTACATGCTCCCAATTTCCAGCCTGTTGACTGCTATTGATCATGTCAGCTACCAGACACAGCTACCACAGAGTGGCACATGCCCCAGGGTGATGCCGCTGCCACTACTGGCATTGCCCCCCACTGGACACAATACATGTTGCACAAACCCCACGCTGTGCAGACTGCTACAAGTTAGAAACAGCAAGAGGCCCCCGCCGCTGTCCCCACTGCCATTGCCCTTGGAGCGTTGCATACCCATTGCGTTATGCTGAAACCCATAAACCGACTCAACACGCTGCTGTTGTGCACAAAGCTGTATTGCCTGGGTTGCAGTGCTGCATACTGGGCTGGACCGTACATGCTGGACTACTAGAGGTGCCAGCAAGCCGACACATGCCGTGGGAACCATCGCTGTCAGCAGACTGCTGAGCGGCAGAGGCGCGCGTTGGTCTAGTGTCACATGCTGGGCCAACCCGCTGGTTTTGCCCCACTGCTGCCACCGACGCTGCTGCTGCCTAGTGCTGCTGGAGACGCCACGCCGGCCCAGATAATGAAAGGCTGTGGAAACTCACCTGCAGGCTGACCACTGACTCGGATGGGGTTTTGTGCAGATAAACCAAGCTCTCCGATTACGCCTGCTGCCTCCTCCAAGGACTTGTAGCCAGTTTGTTGATTGAAATCCACAACCACTCCATTCAGTTCAAGAGGGCGGACCTTGAGCTGCACTTTGGCTGCGAGGCTGGGGATGTGGATGCCTTCTGACCCGCACTCAAACCTGAAAGCTCCACCAGCAGGTCCCTTGAACCACCTTACACCCGGCTGCATCTGAGCAGACACAGGTAACAGCTACTTGTGGCTGAGGTGTTGCTGCTCAGTCAAGCGGAGAGCACCTGCAGGGCAAGCCAGAAACTCAGGAACTTTGCTTGCTTGCCGTCATGATCGGCGACCTAACACAGGACAGGACAACCACACCGCACCGGCATGGGCAGAATTGCCAGCAATCAAGGCAACAGCGGCCCCTTGTGCTGTCACAGAGACGAAGTGCCTGCTGCAGGCTGTGCGAGACAACAGCACCAGCTGTATGACAACACTCCACTGGTGTCAATGCATGCATCAAGCGAGCGCTGCGCGGGTATGATTGTCCAGTCTGTTTGACTAGCCGAAGTCAGGTGCTATCTACACTGATGGGGCGACTACTGTGTTTCAGCAACCTGCAGACAGGAGGTCTCTGGGCCAAACAACTTAGACGCGACTGTGTCAGCCAAGTGCTGCCTCCGTTACTCACTGGCTTCGAGACGCTAAGCAAGCCTTGCACTGTGGCTGTGGCAGCTGCTGGCCGTTCCTACTGCTTGCCAAGGAAATAGGTCACTGTCTCCACTTGACACGGTTGGCCTGCATGGTATGACACCCAGCCAGAGAGGAGGTCAGCAAATCCAGAAAGCATCCTTTGCGCTGCCTGCAGCTTATGCTTCGCTGCCTTTGATAGCTGCACGAGGTTGATGTATCTGCGCTGGCTGCATGCTCGATAGAGCCCAACGGAGAGACTGCAACCCTGCGCAGAAAGCTAGCGCCGAAGGCAACCTACCTTGAAAGCCCCCAGTAAAGAACCCTCAATATCTGTCAAGCAACTACGGCCAGAAGCTGGCGGGAAAGGCAACGCACCTTGGTACTGGAAGGAAGTCTCGCCAGGCCAAGTCAGCCTCGATAAGGCTGTGCAATTTCAACAATCAAGCAGATGTGAAAACAGCGCAGTCCGAGGTCTAGCGGACGCATAAACGAGGGTGGACCTGGGCAGACACCAGGCCCTGACTGGGGTTCCGGCTTACACACTGTGCCCGGTGGCCGTCTTGTGTTTTGGTGTTGTGATCGTGTGCCTTGTATCACTGACAATAGTACTGACATTCTGGGAAGTGAACAGTGTTACCAATATGTTGTGAGCCGGCAATGGATGCGGTGATGACATGTGGGATATCGAGTGTGTCAGCCTGGACTGAGGGGTTTACATGCCACAGGTCTAACCAATGTATAAGGTTGGGGAAGATCAGGGCTGGCTGCAGACTGCTTAACAACCGCAGGCTGCAACCGCCAAAGAGTATGGCTGCCGGGCACCGCCCGAGCAGCATACACGCACACACCCACACAACCCCCCAACCTTGCACAACCAAATCACCAAATCACTACTACCACTACCACTACTACTACCAGTTACCTCCAGGGCTCACACCCGTACGGAGCCAGCTAATGGCTCATGGGGGTATAGAAATAAACCAATCACACACAATCACATACAGCGCCAGGCAGGCGCAGCATGCCAAGCTGCATTTTCCTGGTGACCTCCAACTTCTGCTGCATTGACATCTCTACATATTCAAGCCACACATCAGACTTCCAGTCACCTTGGATCCTAATGAACAGACTGTGTACTCCACAATTGAAAGCCCAGGTAGCACCCCCACAACGCCATGAGTGCCCCCCATATGCAGACGGGTCTAACCCGCATCTGAGAGATCAGAGCCTTGATACCTGACAACAGTTTGGCATATGACAAGGGTATGTAAACTCCACCAGCAGTATGACCGAAGGCAGGGGCAGCCGCATCTGCTGGGTATAATGCAAACAGTCTCTGCAACCAGTAGTGTAGTATGGGTCGAATACAAGACCGCGAACCCCTGGATAATATAACATGCTGTCTTTGACGGAACTGGTTGGTTTTGGATAGGACCACAGTGATATGAATGCAGTAAGCTACTTGACCAAACACAAAGCTCTTGCGTCGCAGCACCGCTGATGCAGCTAATAAGGTTATAATATAACGCCAGTTGGCTGTGTCACTTCAGTTTTATCCGGTTAGTGGAGAGTACTGCCTGAGGCGGTGAGGTATCCACGTGTAACAACCCTCTCTCAAAAAAAATAATGAAGCCCACACCATCCATGCACAAACGGAACTTCCGCAAAAAGGCGAAGACACCAATCAGGATCGCACACCACAATGCCAGAAATGAACCATCATTTCCTAACAAACCAGCAGATTGCAGCAGTAAATCTAGTGTGATCGGCAGTTTGGGCTTCGACTCATCGGCCTTGACACGCTTGATGCCTTTCAAAACCCTAGGCAACAACGGCCAGCGCTGCCATACAGTCATGTCCCAACCCTGCACACTCAATAAGTACTTCCAACCCTTCAGGTGATTCACCACCGACTTGTAACCTGCTGAGCGGGCAAAGAACCCTGCCACCCAGCACACGACCACCTCTGCTGGATCCCACAACACGGACAACAGATTCACCAGTAGCAGCACACGTATGACGTACTTCAAAGACTGCCGGTACTGTCCCCAGGTTGAACTGGCAACATCATGCTTGGCATAGTTCATGGCCTGGATCAGCTGCTTGCAGCAGCTATCCAGCCACTGGGCAAAGGGGAGTCAACTGCCCAGCCTTTCTGGGACTACGGGTGTCTATGCATCAGGTCACTTAGGGCAATACCCACGTGCCGGCACGCAATGTTACAAACAACAAGGCTGCAGCCGTCCACGGTGCACTCTACTACCAGTATACCCAGCACACTGTGACGGGTGGGAGGCAGCCGGACTGAGTCAGCGATACAGTGACATTTGCAAAGACACGAACAAATTTGCGGTAAGAAAACTACATTATGACACGCAAAAGTACCAAAGACAATAGTGGCACAAGTACAGGTTGATGCAAGGTCCTTTACTAATTGTGATGCAACGCCACACCATGTGAAAGTTATCGAGCCATGTGATACCTGCCATGCAAGCATGAGTGTGACCTCAGACCACATATCAAGCGACGAGCAATACTGCACAGAATACGAACTGTGCATTCAGAGTACTAAATGGTGCACGCATTGCATGGGTGAACACAGCAGGTGTTGCTATGATGCAGTACGACCTTAGTGGCACTGCAGCCAGCGCATCTGCTGTTCCAAGAAACACCCACTGCCCCAGAGACAGCTGCATGGAGACAGCTTCTCCTGATGAGAAGCACGACACAAGTGTGAAGCTGTAGAGCAAACTTTGCCCCCTTGAAGGGGGCCAGCAAATGTAGCACAGGCTGGATTACTTGTGCTTCCTGGTTCCTCTCATGCAGAGCCATCCGCACACATAGCGCTGCAGAGTGCTATATAATTGCTCTTAAAGCCGCCCGGCGGGTTCAAGAGCAACTATATAGCACTCAGCAGCGCTATGTGTGCGGATGGCTCTGCATGAGAGGAACCGAGAAGCACAAGTGAGCAGCGCAGCAATGATTGCTGACGCCCACCCTCTGCAACCCGATCGTTGGTTGTGCAATGCAGGCCTGCCAAATCCTTCAACAAGCCCCCACCCTTGACCATGATGAAGCACGGAGACAAGCCCCGGATTTTACTTGTCTCGCTTCATCAACAGCAGCTCCTCCTCCTGCAGCAGTCTTTTGTCCTCACGCAACTGCCACTTTCTTTCAGCCAGTCGCTGCTTGTCCTGCTGCCAGTAAGCAAGCTCCTCTTGCCAACCCTCACCCTTAGCCTTCCTACTTCTATCAATCTCATCGCTGACCTGCTTTATGTCCTTTTGAACATCTTCAATATTGCCCAGAATTTTCTGAATGTCATCATCAACAGCGCTTAATTTCTGTGAGGTAGGGCTAGGTGGCCTGCTGCAGTATGTGCTGCTATCAGTGTTGGCCTGAGCTGGCACCTGCACAGCAGTGATGATGCAGCCAACTCCAGTAGATGTCATGCAAGCTCCTGACATGCCAGAGTTGCCGTGTTGTGCACAGTGCCCTATGCAACACGAGCAATTGCAACACAGGTGAGTACACCTCATGCACAAACACTACCAGCTGCAGACGCCCCAGGCCTTGCAACAAATATGCAAACAAGGTATGTTTCAGAGCTTGCCACAGCAGATATGGTTGACCAGGATTGAACCTGCATAAGGACTGCTGTAGGTAGACACATGTGGCAATTGCTCAACCGAATTTCAACCCACCTGGTGGCCCTCCAGGGGTTTCAGCAGCATGTCGCGCTCTTCCTCCATGAGATACAGGTGGAGGGCGCTGGGTGCTGTCACCACAGTGAAGCGTTGCCTTGGCCCAAACGCTTCAACATCAATGTCTGCAGCCCAAAAGGAGTAGGGCCGGAGTGCAAGCAGGTTGGCCTGCACCATGGCATCTAGTGCCTTCTTCCCTAGCTTTGCCACGAGCTGCTGAACGTCCACTGCATTGCTGTTTGTGGTCCAAGATGTCCTTGACCGCTGTGGCGTAGTCTGTTGCGGTGTAGCCAGCGTCTGCTGCAGGTGCGTACCCAGGCTTGATAGTAAGCCACACACTGATTGATAGCTGGGTCAGGACTGCGGGCAGCAACGCACCAACATGATAAGTATCCAAAGCACAAGGCCGCTACTACACTCAATGCGACCCCAAGGAGGGAAGCACGAGGTTGCTTCACAAGCACAGCAGAGGTACATGCAAGAAGGCTGCTGTTACAGATCAGCAGTCTGGTACAATGGCCTGCGATCCAGCCCATTGATGCTAAATACTTGTGTGCTTGAAACAGCCACCAGGCTCATCCACCAAACATATCCACACTTGCCTTTGTCCCAGTCACCAAGCGTGCGGTAGAAGGCAGCAGCCCGCTTCAGAGCTCCAGGATTGCCCCCACACCCCTGCAGGGTGGAGTTGACATCACACCTTGCACTGCTCACATACTACAAAACGACATCCAAACACTCCTCCATGCCTTGCTTGCCCTGTGCATGCACTGCGATTTACTAGAAGCTTCAGGTGTACTGGTGTCTGACAGGAGCTTCCCACACAAGTCCGCCTAAACAAGAAAGCACGTGCAAATCAGTGCACACTGAGACATAGTGCAAGCACTGTAGCTCTGCTCACAAGCAGCAGCGCCACAAGCTATCGTGATGCCATCGCCGGTTGGGGGTACCTGCGAGGACGCAACGCTGCTGTAGGACGCTTGCTATCGGGCACTCCAGTTGGTGGTGCTGTTGTGTGCTGCAATGAGGCGAGACTAGTATCCCTGATTGACCCACCTTGTGCACGGATTCCCAAGCAGCATCAGACACTTCTGGCTCACCAACCTGCTCCAGACACATGTTGAGGAACCCCCTGGCCTCCTTTGCAGGGAAGTCGCCACAACAAATATGTCGAAGAAGTTTCCCATCTCTGCATGGCAAGGGTGACAACAGCATGATGGCAACCGCTGGAGCCTGTACACCAACTTCATATGCAACCAGAAAAGAAGTGCATTGTTAAACGAAACAGCGACACACTGCCACAGCATAGATCATGCATATTGACTCCTTGGACCACAATCTATGTCTATTTCAGGCATGACTGGAGGCCCATAGTGATAGCCATGCGGTGCATTGTCTATAGTGGAAGCCTTGGACCGCACGATTGAACCAGGGGCGGATCGTCACAGCAGTTCCTTGCACCCCTAGACCACCAGGCAGCCCATAGTCTACCTACTGGTGCAGGATTACTGACAAGCCCCAACAATGTTGTCAGTAGTTTTGCTGAGTGTCCTGTGCTGCTCCCTCACCTGTGTTCGACCAGTTCACAAAGGAAAACTCAGAGGTGGCCAGGACCACATGGCAGCGACACTGCGCCTTGCTGATAGCAACAAAGAAGCTCAGGAGATCCTGTCTCTCGGTCCTGTACTCATCGCCCCAGCTCATCAACTTGTTGGCCTCATCAATCACCAACACAGGGGGGCTGGCATCACTTAGCTCCCCAGATGCGCTAGCCTCGTCCCAAGCTTCCAGCAGAGCAATGTATGTTTCTGTCACCTTTGCCAATGCGGGGGCTGGCTCGCCGGCAAGGGCCTTCAGGATGTTTGCAGCACTACCGGTGACCTCCAGGCCGCCTGGCAGCTTCAGCCTGTCCTGCATGCTCACCGCTGTCCTGAGCTGCTGTACTAGATCTGGAATTTCCCGCACATCTGGAAATACCCTCTGCGCTAGGTCAGGTACAGCGGACTCTAACAATACCCGGGCCAGGCCGCTTGGGGTGGAGACAGACGTGACCCTGGCATCAATGAAGCACCTGCTGTCATTCAAATCCCTATCGCGCATGTAGTTCTTCGACAACGCTGTTTTTCCTGCGCTGCGAGGCGCCAGGATCACACTGACAGCTGTTGGCTGACAGCTAAAGCGGTCTTTCAATGCCTTGCGTTCCGTTTCGCGATCGTGAAAGGAGAAACTGCTGCTGTTGCTGCTGCTCTTACTGCTGGCGCCAGCAGTACTTGTGTCTTTTGCTGCCAACACCTGCATTGCACCTTCTTAATCAATGATCTCATCTAGAGGACCCCGATCTAGAGGAGCGGAGAGTAATCTGGACCAGATGCGACGCTACCTGGACTGGTTTGGCGCAACGGGGCTGGACCATTGTGCAACGCCTGTGCTGAAACCGAACGTTGTTCCTTCCAGGCCTGAGACTGTTTTGCTTATGACAAGGGGCTGCATGCTGCATGCCAACGCTTGCAAACAGCATTGTGCGGCAAAGTGGGTTCCGCTGCTCCTCTCAGTTTTGCGCCAGATTTTAGTCTGACATTGAAAGACTGACGGGGGAGTAGAGAGCATGAGACTGAGAATCAGACAGCAAAGAATTCTGAGACTAACTTCAGTCTCCTCAGGTTCGAATCCCGGGTTCTCCCGGGGACGAAAACCGGGGCTGAAGAGGGGGGGTTGGAGACCATCTACAGCGCCTTGATAACATGAAGGAACATGCCTCATGTTTGTGATGAATATTGTTTTGTTAACGGTAGTAGCAAGGGGTACACCTGTACTATAAAGGGTACCCCTTGGTAGTAGTCGTAGACCATACCACTGGCAGGCCGCCCGGCAGTGCTGACTTACAGGGACACTGACAAGCGCGCCCGTCACGAAGGTCCCTCCAAAAGCTGGTTCCAAACATATCCACGGTAGGTGATGCCACAACCTTATGCTGCTGGCTAAACTGCTTGTACTTCTGCAGGCCCTGCTGTAATGTCTGCCGGAAGGGATCGTGGCATTGGAGGGCCATCCTTGCTTCAACCAATATGGCCCATCAATGCAACAAGCCCAGGTTAACAGAGCACATCCTCGCCCAACAAGCGAGGGGCTGAGGGAAGACCGTCTTGTTGTGACAACAAGACTGGATTGTCTTGTGCTGGAATTGCAACTTGATGATAGCATTGAGCACTGAGCTGCTGCAAAGGAACACCCAGCCAAACGACACATGCGTGCATATGAATCCACTACCATACAAAAAGCACCAACTGCCATGCGGCCTTCAACATGTACTCCTATCACATCCCAAAACACATACTGGCCAGCCAATCATGCTGTTTCAGCACACATATTGCAGTGCACAGATTCCTAAACTCCAAACGACTTGCCACAGCCACAGGAGTCCTGAGCGTTGGGATTGTGGAACTGAAAACCTCCTCCAATCAGTGCATCACTGCAGTCAGGCACGGATGAGGAGGCAGGGTCAGCAGCAACAGAGGGTAGCCTCAGCCTGTTTGATTGTTGCTGGCACAACAGCAAGAACGGACTGCAAACTAGTGCCGCCGCAAGAGTGCTGGATGGCTGTTACACTTTGTGCAGCGCTGAAGAGTTACTGTGAACAACCTAGATGACCTTGGAACACACCCCAACAACAGACATTATGTTACTGACACATTATGTTACAGAACACCCGGTTGTTGTGGAGTGACTCCACAGCTGACAAGAGCATTGAAGAGCTGCTGGCATTGCCGTGTGTGCGCCATACCTGTAATCTAACCGCATGCCAAACAGATACAGCAAGCTCTTGGGATCACACGCAAGCTTGAACCCTTCAAACTGGATTGTGTAGTCATCCTCCTGCAGACCAAGGCAACCCAAAGGTCAACTACAGCTGTGGTCGGGACCTCCAACACAACAGCTGGCAAGCTGCTGCTGCATGCTGCTTTGGCTGCTGTCAAACATCGGGGTCCTAAACCCAATCGTGAAGTACCTATCAAAGGCTCTCCAAACCCAGCAGTACCCAACCAGCATGCAGCGGATAGAGTCACAGCGCCTCTGTAGCAAGATAACAATGCGGCTGTCCTGACAGGCCAGGGTGACAACGAGAGATGTGATGTGCTGCCATGTCCGCCCAACACTACTGCTCCCAGAACCATACTAGCGCCGCTGCTGAAGGCAGGCAAACCGCGCCTGCTGCACTGAGTCTCACAACCAGGGTAAGGTGGACTGCTGTCCACCTGCCCACTGCAAGGAAGGAAACACACCTTGAGATTCTCCTCTTTTTCAAAGTCCATAACGTAGCTCATGCCGCTGCACCCCCCTTGCTTTACTCCTACTCGTAGCAACAGACTCTCTGAACCGACTTCCTGACGCATCTTTTTGATGTGGTTTACTGCTTTGTCTGTCAGGATTATGGCTTCTGAGGGTGCATCAGCAGTGACAACGGATGCTGTATCTGCACAAAGCGGCAGATGGGCACAAGATTTCCAGCATGGGTTTGCACGCAAGTTTACTGGAGCGCTGCGGGAGGCGATGGCAACTGCTGTTTTGAGTAAGGCCACTGCTGTAGGAGAATTTCACTTCTGCTCAGATAGACCGCATGGCCCTATGCCAGGTGACCAGCACCATGAACACTATCCACCTTGACGATCGCAAACGGCTGCAATCTCTTGAGGACTGCATAGAGTCTGTCTAGACGCACATAAGACCCCCCATGGCCTGCACACCTGCACTCGCTCCAAAGGCCACGCTGGGTGGCCGCGCTGGCAGTCTGAAACTACAGTCGAGTGGTCTATGCACTGTGCGAGGTCTAGAAGCTGTTACTGTGTGCGGGCACCGCAGAGAAATCATTGCTTCTGTTGCTACGAGGTGCAGCCTTGTATCCTTGCCCAGTGCAAACGATATAACCAAATTGCACTACAAGTTGTGTCTGACGTGCGCTGGGCACCTGATCAACTGCTGGCAATAAACCTAGGAGGGACACAAACGGGCGCAAGTTTAGCTGTTGCGTCAGCCCCGCAGCGCAACGCATTCTTCCACGGCGCTCCTGGCATGCCGTCAAAACCAGAGAAGGGAGGCGGGCTTGGTAACTGCACAAACAGTAACGTCTGGTT
>NSMO01001482.1:0-13444 GCA_002588565.1 Coelastrella sp. UTEX B 3026
ACTGGCTGGGGCTGATTTCTCAGTGGGGCTCAGGCAGGGGGCTGACACTGGCTGCCAGTCTGTTCTGCTTCTGTCCAAATCTCCAGTCTATTCTATTTAGAGGGAAAGACTGGGGGAGGCCGTTTTTCCGGGCTGCAGCTGGCTGTGGACGACTGCTTTCAGAGTCTGTCCTGGATATTCTGATTTTAGGCTGAGTGTACAGTCAGTCAATGCCTTGGAGCCAGCTATTGGTCGGTCTGTTTAGTATATATCCTGGGACATATCTGCATTGGTGATGAAGCGGATGAATGAATGAATGAATGAATGAATGAATGAATGAATGAGCTCCGCATAGTGCTTTCAAGAGAGCGCTGACGTAAGTTGAGGGAGGGTAATGTGTGTGTCGGGGCGACTTCACCTGATGAAGTGGATTGCACACGGCTTGAAATGAAGGTTTGTCTTGTATATGATTGGTGGTCAAGTCCTGAGCAGCGTCAATGTGTGTGTGCGGGCCTGAGTGTCGGCGCACTGTTAAGGGGGCCCTGTGTCACAATCAGTACACTTCTTCAGGTTTGCATTGGAGTTGTCTCCAGTTTAAAGTTAGCGTCGTCTTTGTTTCACACGCCTTGGAGCCAGCTGTTTGGTCAGCCTGTTTGGTATATTATTGCAGTGATCTACTTATCATTTGTAGAGGAATTCTACACCCCTTGAAATGAAGGTTTGTTTTTGTTATCTCTTTTCTGTGGTCAAGTCCTGAGCGGCCTCATTGTTTTTTGCTGGCCTGTGTGTTATAACTGGCAAGAGGATCATGTATGTGTGGGCATCAGTGCCCTGGATGCCATGTGAGTTGCTGCTTGGCTGGCCTGTTGTGCCAAGCTCTGTTAGGCACATTCAGTGCATATCAGCTTATTGTCTGTTGTATATCCTGCACATAGCCAGTATACATTCCCATCAGTGCCCTGTATTGAGTGCACTTTCAAATGGATCAGTTGTGTCCTTGTGACACTCAAAGCACTGGGATGCTGTGCAAGCCTTGGCCCTCTGTTTGCTGCCCTCTGCAGACCCTGTTGCGCAAGGTGGCATGGCTGGTATAGCAGCACTGGTCACAACAGAACCTCCACCACCAACACCACCAGCAGCAGCAGCAGCAAATTGCAATGGCTTGCATTACCAACAGCACCACTATTCACAGAATTTTAAGGCTCTTCTTGAGGATTATGTTGTGCTTTGTTTTCTGTGCAGGCCATGTTGTCGAGATGACATCGCCACCATAGCTGCAATGGTCAACCGCACCTTCAGCAGCAGCAGCAGCAGCAGATCCGAATTACAGCGTTACAATCGAAACAACCAACAATGCGTGCTCTGTTTTGCTGTCTGTGCAGGCCCTGTTGCAGAGGCGACATCGCCATCATAGCGGCAATGGTCAACCGAACCTTCAGCAGCAGCATGGAAGTTGGTGTGCGTGTAGAAGCAGAAAACATGAGAACAGGAGAACGACGACACTGCTGCAGCGCATATCTCACATTCGTATCACTTAACAGCAAAGCACCTGCTAAACCGCTGCCACCTAAGCAGCAGCAGCAGCAGGCCCAGCAGCAGCAGCAGCAGCAAGCCCAGCGGCAGCAGCGGTTGCCAAGGGTGGTGCCATCCACCTCTGAGCATGCAAGGATATTCAATCAAGCTGAGGCGCGGCGGCAGCAGCGGCTGGCAGCACGGAAAGCAGCAAAAGAAGATCCTGAAAGGGCGGCAGCAGCAGCAGCATGTAGGTTGAAGCCCATTACTCATAGGTATGATTCCTGAGATCTTGATTTCAGTTGATTCCTTCACGTTTGTGTCTTGTAATGCATGTATGATTCAATACTTTGTCATGCATTGTTGTGCACAGGGTTGTGCATTGTTATGTTATGTTATGTTACGTTGTGTTGTGTTGTGTTGTGTTATATTCAGCGTGCAAGGCTGTCACTCCCGCTGAGGCCAGGCACGCATGAAATCTGCCAGCTTCACCAAGTACCACACTGCACTGTATGGATGGTCAATGATCTGAATATGTCCATTGCCCCCATGAGCCATTAGCTGGCTCCTTACGGGTGTTAACCCTTGAGGTAACTTGGAGTAGTAGCAGGTAGTAGCAGTTTTGTCAAGAAACCATCACAGGGAGTGCTGCCCAATAGCTAGAGCATGAACACTATCGTCAGACGCCACAACAGCTGCAAGCCCAGCATCTGCAGCAGAATGTAATGCCACAACAAGGGTGAGACACACACAAACATGCCTTCACAACACCGTCCACTGCATGGTGCTGTCTCCTGCCTGATTTGCAGGGGGGGGCTGCCCCACTCGCGGCCTAGAAGCCTCACACCATGACCAGACAGCATACCCACCCAAGCTTAGGTTCCACACATGAATTTTAAGCACAAACAAAGTGCTTTTGCTTATGCTATCTGCTGTGGTGTGCTTGCACCTGTTTGCTAACCTGCAGGGAAGGTTGCCCAACCCTGCCGAGGGCTCTTACACTACAACCAGACAATACAAGCTGCCTTGCTCCGCAGCACCAGCAGCAGCAGCCATTCAACCTCGTGTTCCATACACGATTTTTATTGAGAAGACTTTTGACCTTGCTCGCTGCTGTGGTGCGCTTGCACGTGTTTGCTAACTTGCAGGGAAGGTTGCCCAACTCTGCCGAGGGCTCTGACACTACAACCAGACAACATAGAACCTGCCCAACTCCGCAGCAGCAGCAGCAGCAGCAGCCCAACAAAGCAGCAACAAGCCCCACAATACCACTCCCAACCACCTAAACCGCAAGACCCCACACAGCAGCAGCAGCAGCAGGATGATGGCCCATTTGCCACAGCAGCAGCAGCAGCAGGGCCGTACGCTGGTTTTGGTCCCACACCTAAGGGGTTGGCAGTGGCCCGGAGATGTGTGCCACCCAGTGCTACTACTGCGTACATGACCCAGAGTGTTATGCCGCAACATGCCAACACATTGGGCATAACATTTGGGGGGCAGGTATGTATGTGCTTTTGCCTGGGGCAAAGTGGCTTTGCTACTGGGTGCTAGTGGGGGGGCCAGAGGGGGCTGGGGAGGAGGGGGGGGGGGTGATGGGGCCTAGTGGGGCTAGTAAGTGCTAGTGAAAGCCTTGGAGTATTGTAGTAGGGAGTTCTTCACGGCGCAGTGCAATATACACTGGCTTGTGATTGGTATGAGAATGTTGTCAGTATATAGAGCATGATCTTGCCTGGTATCACATAGTATTACTATCAGCAATAACAGAATGTCTGCAAAACAAATGAGCATGCTGCATGTGGTGACGTTCTTGATTGCAAATGGTTTTTACTAAATTCCAGGTTATGTCACGGATGGAGCAATGCGCTTACATCAGCGCATCACGACTGCATCGCACTCATCTGTTGACAGCTGTATGGACTGTGCTTTTGTTGCAGCCTCAACTGTGAAGTCTAAGCTTTCTCAGATGTGCCCACGGGTGGGACTCTGTCTGTGGGCTTCAACCAACCACGGTATCAAGCACATTCTACCGATTACACTCAATACAGCCTTATCCTAGCCAGCAACATAACGAAAGCAATGTTGAGAATTGTCTGCTGCCCCCGCAGGTTATGTCATGGATGGAGCAATGCGCTTACATCAGCGCATCTCGACTGCGCGGCACTCATCTGTTAACGGCGGGTATGGACAGCGTAACATTTGCGGCATCAACAAAAGTCGGAGACATTATCTACATAACAGCGCAGGTATGATTGATAGGTCTATCAGCTGTTTATAGGAGCAAGGATAATAAGGAAGCATTGGCTACTGGTTTGACACCTTCGGTGCTTTGCAGCATGTAGTGATTTCTCAGGTTACCAGAATAGCTAGATAGATACTATCTAGGCTAGTAGAAAGGCGAATTCACTAGCAAGGCGTCTCTAGTAGTTGCAGTTTTGCAGACAAAGCCACTTTCATCAAAATTCATCTGGGTGTCTGGCTGCTATATGTTGTTCAACCAGGCTTGTGCTACTGCTGCTGCTGCTGCTGCTGTTGCTGCTACTGCTGCTGCTGCCAGGTATCCTCCATCTTCAGCAGCTCCCTTGAAGTGATGATCAGCGTGTTTGCTGAGACACCCGCAGAAGGGAGAGTCTTTCACTGCGCTGATGCATTCGCAACACTGGTGGTGGTGGACATACAGGCAAGTGTCAGCAGCAGCTTACGGCTTCATCAGCTTGCTTGTTATGCTGTGGTTGATCTATGCTGTAGCAAATTCATGCTGTGGTTGTTTGGTAATGTGCTGATGGAGGGCTGTTCACTGCGCTGATGCATTTGCAACACTGGTAGTGGTGGACAGGCAGGCAACATGAGAGCATCAACAGCGGCGCTGGCCATGTTGGTGTGCTGCAGCGGCTTGAGGCAGCATTTGCTTTGCCATGTTGATCTGCATCATTGTGCTGTGGTTTGGGTATGTTATAAGTGATTAGTTATCTGCTGATGGAGGGCTGTTCACTGCGCTGATGCATTTGCAACACCGGTGGTGGTGAACACGCAGGCAAATGTGAGCAGCAGTGGTGCTGACCATGGTGGTGTGCTGCAGCAGCTCAAGCCAGGATTTGCTTGCTGTGCCGTGTGCAGCATTGTGCTCTTTGCTGTACAAGCCCGGTTAGGTCGTGGCCGACACATGTGTTGGGTTGGTTCGGTTGCAGACTGATCCGGATCCAAAAACAATCGCCTTATATGACACAACGTGCTGACTTTTGTTAGCACGTTTGATGCTTTGCAAAGCTTACACAGCCTCCTACTGTGGTATCATCTGCAGCAACAGCCGGTACCTGAGATCAGTTGTGCTACCACCGCGTTGGCTGATCGCTGGTCTATGCTGGATGCAATGTTTTCCAAGGTTTTCTGTGCAAGTATATGTCCAGCGGTTGATTGCTCCAATGTGTGCAGGGCCAGCCCATGAAGATTCCATTCCAGCTGGAGCCTAGCACACCGGCTGAGAAGCTCCGGTTTCAGGTGAGAGTCGCCTCTGCCAGTGGGGTTTCAGTTGTCACATGTGTATGACGAAGAGTGCAAGCTTAAGGTACTCAGTTTTGAGGGTGGCAAGTCAGCATGGCAGGGGTTCTCAGATATGTGAGCATTTGCAGCTGAGCATTAGACTTCAGTTGCCATAGGCTAGTGCAGCTGCTTACCGTAGTATCAACCTTGTGCAAAGCTTTTGCACAATGTGGAAGTGCCTGATGTCAAAGCTGAAATGCTTGTTGTGCATCCACAGTCAGGCCAGTTTTGTCTGCGTGGAACATTGTGGCATTGCTATTGCCTATTTTCACAACTATGCAGGGTGCACAGCAGCGGCGAGCAGAGCGGCTGGCAATGCGTGGCAACATGGCAGCAGTAAGCAGTGTGCGGCCCGGCCTGGATGGCCAACCGCTGTCACCCACAGCAGTAGAGCTCAGCAAACGCAGCAGAAGCATGGAGGTGCTGAGAGAAGTGTAGTGAATGGTTTGATTGAATATGACTGGAATGGCTGATGCCTACTTACATGGATCCATCTCTTTGCATGCGCCACGTAGTGCACCGGGCGGTTAGAGTTGGGCAGATCAACCGGTGAGCGTTGTATGTCGGGAGGCAATGCTGGGCGAGCTGTTGCAGACGTCGCTTGAGCATCAAGTGGGAACATGCTGAGTTGCATTGGCAAATCACAGCGGCTCCAGCACGCATGCATACGAGACCAATCGGGACCAACGACGGTCCAAGGTTATGGGGTAACTGATCGCCCTATCGACTCCCGCTTAAGCTTCAAAGGCTTAACTGTTCAGTATAAAGTGGGCTCAGTTGGCAGCTGAGGCACGATCAAGTTTCGAAGCAGTTAACTCGGACGTTTCATCGCTGCTCGCTGAACTGTGAACTTCCCCGTGATCGTATCTCAAGCTATATAAGCGGCTTTGTGCACCATAGTACTACCATAACAACACGTTTCAGACGAATCAAGGCGCGCTGCAGCAGGTATGCCAGGTGCAAGCGGAGCCAAGACAGTAGCTCTAGTGACAGGAGCTGGTAGCGGCATTGGACGCGCAACCGCCATCCAGTTCGCAAAGTCCGGCTGCCGAGTAGCAGTTGCAGATGTTAATCAAGCGGCGGCTGCGGAGACGTGCCGCATGATCAAAGGTGGCCAAACAGCAGCAGTTTCAACTGCTTTGCACGTTTGCTGTGCATCGGCTTTGAGCTCAATTAGCAAGCATCTTCAAGACACCACCAACACATACGTACGTAAGCTAGGACTCATTGATATGGCTGAATGTAAAGCTTGCATGTGTATACATTGTATGGGTCGAGCCGCTATCGAAGTAACTTGCCTGTGTTGAACCCTGAGTGATCACACCGCACAAGACACTGCCGCAAGCTGCGTGTCACAATCATAACGTTGCAAAGTTCTGCAGTCTTAGCCTAGTGTCATCACCCTGCAAGCGGACACTTAATGTTCCGCCGGCCTGTCCCTGCTGCATCTCATGTCCTGCTGCTGCTGCTGCTGCTGCTGCTGCTGCTGCCATCCAAACCCCACATGCTGTACCTGATGCGGAGTCTCTGGCCATCCCCTGTGACATCAGCAATCCTGATCAAGTGCAGCTGATGATACAGCACGTCAAAGATGCATTTGGACGGCTGGATTACGCATTCAATAATGCAGGCATAGCTGGAAAAGCAGTGGCCATTCATGACATGGCTTTGGAAGTGAGCAGCCAGAAACCCTAAACACCCAGTCCGTTATGTTCATTTGGGTGCCTTACCTCATGTAACGCCACCAGCGCGTACATGCAGGGCCTTTGTGAACACAGTCATGTCAAGCATTCCTGTTTGTGACACACATTTTGGTGCAAGTTCCATGGTGTTCAGTATTCATGTAGGCTCACTCTTTTGTCACCATGATTGTGGGCCCTGCTTGTACATATGATCCCTCCTGAATGCAGTCATCAATCAGCAATGTGGCATGCAAGATGCTCCTCACAGATATAGTCAACCTTCTGGATTCACAGCACCCAAATATGGTTTAAACCTCCCTGGTGTGCCAATATGCTGCAGGAGTGGGATCGCGTGTTGTCAGTCAACCTCAGAGGACACTTCGTAGCCATGAAGCACGAGATCCCCCTCATGCTAGAAACATCAGATAAGCCGGCTATTGTTCTCACCAGTAGTGTCTGTGGCCACAAAGTACACCCAGGCATGGGAGCGTATGCAGCAGCAAAGTTTGCATTGAGGGGCTTAGCCCAAGTGGCGGCAGTGGAGTATGGCCCCAGGGGGCTGAGGGTCAACACAGTGTCACCAGGTGATCGGACAATCATGTTCATCTTTGCGGTGTACCTGGTAGTAGTGAAGGCATCTAGGGTTTGGCTGCACACTGTGGCAGAAGAGTTTTGAATGTGTACCTTTGCTGTGTACCTACCTGGCTACTGGTATTAGTTGACAATGGGAGTTTTTGTGACAGTGACTGTTCTAGAAGTTGTTACACGTGTGCATGTCATGTAAAGCCCTGGTGCAGCCCCCGCTGCGGTCAGAGAGTCCTTACAGGCTCTCAGGGCTAAGATCAGATCTTTATAATCAGTAGAGAATCTATGCAGGGGACATGCTTTAAAGAGTATCCTTTGCTCTTGCTGCTGTTCATGTTCATGCAGGAACAATCAACACTCCTCTGCTCAGCAACTTCCTAGTAAACGATGGTGCAACTCTCCAGCAGCTTGCAAAGGAGGGTGCCAAGCTTTCACTGACCGGCACAGCAGGCACCACCTCAGAATCTACAATTGAAGCCGAGAAAGTCGCCACTGCATATGGCCCAGCAAGTGCCGACGCTTCAGAAACATCACCGGAGGCCGTAACAAAGTTCCTAGATACCAGCGAGGCTGCCCAGGCTGTGCCGTTGAGGCGTAATGGCAAGCCTACTGATATTGCTGATGCTGTTGTGTGGCTGTGTATGCATGGGGATTACGTGACTGGGACTGATCTGGTCGTGGATGGAGGGCTGACAGCTAGGCTGCCTGGATAAGCTGTAACCTGGGTTTTGACCTGTGCTAGTGAATAGCAGGTGTTTGCGGCCCAACTAGGCCACTAAGGCAATCATACAGCACGGAATACTATGCCGATTCGGCAAGCATGACACACTGGTGGACGTCGACCCGGTAGAGGTACAACAACCTGGTGCAGGCTGCAACCGGCGAGTTTCAAAAGCTTGCAACCGGCGACTCGGTATGATAACATCGTTACCCATTGCCTGCCGGTACCGTACCTACTCGGAGCAACTTACGGAACCAAGGGGGACTATCAAGACTTCAAGACTGGCAGTTCAACCAACTGACGACGAACGTCATGAGACCGGCCATAAGACGTCATGAGACTGAGCACTTCGTGATACGCACCGGCGCCGAACGCCCGGCTGCTCAGAAGTGCCGACGATGCCATCGGCCCCGCCATGGCAGCTACGGTCAAAACGGTCAATCACACATGGAAGCGTTTATTACCTCCGGCTGTCTTGTTCAGGAATTGATGGAACCGGCGACCTGCCTCCGGACAAGGTCACGGTTGCAACTGGGCCGACGCTCGCCAAGCCCGCTCCGAGCTTGGGATTCAAGTCCCCGGGGCACGCTGCATGTCGCAGCGATGAACCCTCTGTTTCGATAGAGACCATAGGGCGGCCCGCTGCCAGCGGGTGACGGTCACTGATCGTTGCAATCTGCGGGTCATGTTCAGTCCCTACTGACAGGCAACCGGGTGCTGCGTAACACATATGTCTTGCGTGACGCTGCGGCCGGTACACCCAGTCAGTTAGAGATGCCCGAATGCCATACCGGCATGCAAGGCCCGTGCACGTCACGTGACTGCTGACAACCGGTCGCAAGTCACGTACCCACTGCTGGTAACCGCAACCTTCTCACTGCACTGCATCAACTGATAGCAAGAATTCTGAAAGGTCGCACCTATAACAACACCACATCAATGTGCACACAATCAGCTGGCTACATGCCAGCTTGGGCATAGGAAGCATACCCCTTCCCAGCCGCAAGTTACCCTTCCTGGCCGCAAGACCTTTGGAAACAGGCCGAATTTGGGCCTAAACAATTCATGCTCCCTGAACACCCATACCAGGCAGCACAGGCCCATTACCCACACTCTCAACATGTGCTTTCTCTGCCACCTCGAAAACCACCTGTGCTGCCGCACTATACAGTCGAGCACGTTTGTGAGCATCCCGTGCATCTGAGTGTCCAGGAGTTCTCTCACGTGTGTTGAAAAAGTTAGGTGTTAGGGGTCCCTGAAAGGGTGAGGTTGGGGGTTGGCACATACAGCAGTGCAACAGCAGCAGCTTGGTTGGCCAGTAGCTACAACCCAGGTGTGTTTATTTGCGTAGCATCAATCTGCAAAACCAGCTGGGTCCCCCAATTCTCGTCTACGCGCTGTCATAGCAACTTGCGCTATAATCTGGAAGGCTATGTTATACAGCCGTGATCTGGAAGCTGGATTGTTGGCATCCGGGTGGCCCGGTGTGCGTTCGCTGGTGTTGAGTACGTTAGGCGTTAGCCGGCCCTGTAGCGTGCAACGAATGACCATAGCTGACATGGTACGTCAGTTACTAACTGGCTAACGCATCAAATTATGATCATGCTGACGCTTGCTGGCAAAGACATTGAAGTCCCATGGCTCTGCTCCAATTTAGTCGCTATGGTCCCGATGTTGAAATTACTAGTGCGAGCTTCTGTGAGTCATTGCTATGCCTGAGAGCTGTTGCCATGCAGCATTATGCAGGTGGTGATACGTTGGCGCAAGAGTCGATCTTGTGATAGCTCATCACAAGTTGGTAGATATCTGCCAGGTACTTACCTTATAGCAAGGACCAAAGTACTTGCCACCCTGACCTGCAGTCATGTAACATGTGTATTGCGTATGTCAACAGTCCCAAGGCTCAAAGTAGTATGTACTGCAGGCGGCAACTTCTGAGCATCAGGTCAAACCCAAACATCTGAGATGTCAAAAAGCGTAAACCTAAACCCTAAGCCCTGATTGCACTGCGCCCCTTGGTGCTTTATGAACGCAATTGGAGAAAAAAGGTGTTACAACAATTCATTTCTTGCCATCACACACAGACCACCCAGCTAGCATGCCATAGCCTGCTGCATGCCAGGTGCACTCAGTGATGGCTGGTTCTATCAATAACAATGTGAAACCATCTTGAATGTCAAAGTATTGTTCTTGTTTTGGGTACAGACCCTCTGCGTGTGCTGCTATGAAGCAAATCCCTGACAACTTTGCTGCTGGGAGCTTGCATATATTCGGTACTTCCAGTACAGACTGGCAGTGCTTTGGGGAGAAAATTGTTTCACATCTGCTTTGACAGGATCAACTTTCACTGTGCGATCTCAACAACTCTGCTGCTGGGAGCATGCGCCCCAGACCTACCTTCCAATTCAGGGGCTGTAGCACAATACAAAGGTGCCAGGGCCCCACTTTCAGCAGATTGTCCAGCCAGCCACTGAGCCCAATCTGTAATGACGGTGGCCATCTTGTCATGATCTGCCTTACGAAATAAATCTGTACGGCAGATGCCGGGGTGGCAGGCGAAGGATTCAGCACCAGTGCCTTGCAACCTGGGCCGGCAGCAGCAGCAGCAGCAGGGTGCACCAGTTGGGTGTCTTGTGGGATAGGTCTGTACAGCAGATGCCGGGGTGACAGACGAAGGATTCAACACCGTTGCCTAGGATTCAAGAAGGATTCAACCTGGGCCAGCAGCGGCAGCAGCAGCAGCAACAGTCAGCTGAGTGCATCAGTGGGGTGCCTTGCGGAATAGGTCTGTACGGCAGATACCGGTGTGGCAGGTGGAAGACTCAACCCCTGTGCCTTTGAGCCTGTAACGGAAAGGGCAGCGGCAGCAACAGTCAAATGCTGGAGGGGCCCGCACTTGCCAGTCTGCCTGGGCTGGCAGCAGTACTAACAGCGGCAGGAGGAGCCTTGTGTGGTTCATCTGTTGTTGGTTTGCATGCACACAAAGCAAACAGATGTGTGCACATCTGGACTTTGACATGCCTATGCTATTAAAATCAATGCATTATAGAAGTTAGCAGCTGCGATTTGGCTCAGCAGGCACTAGGCATACATGTCCGTCTAACAATACCAAGGTGATGACTGGTACGGCCTTGTCCTTCCAGAACTGAGGAAGAAAAATTGAGACACAGGGCCAATGGCCGTTGAGCTATAGCGAATTGATATGGATTGTTATGTCTTCAGCAGCAGCAGCAGCAGCAGCAGCAGCAGCAGCAGCAGCAGCAGCTTCTGCCACTGCCCCAGGGTTTGCAAAAGCTGGTGCCGCACTAACCTTTCATTCAGCTCCAGTCCAACCATCAAGTCCCAAAGCTTACTGGTGCCATAAGCTGTGATGTCAGTCTTATAATGATCACCCCTGAAGATACAGCAGTCACACACTACATATACTAGATCACAAAATGCAGCAGAGACCCTAACAAAATGAGACATCCTAAGGGAACTCTCCATGCGATGCCCTTGAGGTGATGCTTGCGTGCTCAGATGATTCACCAAAACAACAGTTTGCAATGCAAGTGCACAGATGCAATCAGAACAGTACATGCACATTTCTGCACAGGCAACGGTCCTACAGCACCAGCAGCATCACCAGCAGCAGCAGCAGCAGCAATGCAATGCGCACCTGATATCGTCCCAATGCGTCTTGCCCAGCACTTCATCAGGTGAACTGACCCACACAATGCGTGACGGGGCACTGGCTTCCAGCACTGGTAACAACAGCTGAGTCAGATAGAACGGCCCAAAGAAGTTCACACCCAGGGTTACCTGCAGAAGGTACACACTGGTTATGGGAGTTGTTGAATGTAACAAGATGAACAAGGCTGACAAGTTTCCGTCATTTACGTTTAGTACCACCATATGCCAGCCTGGCTGCTGCTTGGCATAGGGCACTTGAGCAGCGGTTGGAGTCGGTGCACAACACCAATAAAAAACACACATATACAGTAGGGTAGATGGTGCAAGTATGTATGTTCTCATGTGGAGTCGGGACAGAAGTCGACACTATAAAGCTGACTGTCTAAAGCTAGCTCCCCCCAGGCAACATGACAGTACTGCCGAACATGGCTCCAGTGTTGCCTTCTGTCGTGACGGCATCACACACACCTCAAAACCATCTTCGGTTTTAACATCTGGCGGGGTTTGAAGGCCGGCGTTGTTGATCAGGCAATGCAGCGGCAGGTTCCGGGACTTGAACTCCTCAACAAAGTTATGTATGGATCTGTGTAGGGGCATTAGCAGCACGAGCAGCAGCAGGGGCATAACCCCAGCAGCAATGCCAATGAGTGGAGGCAACGCCACACATACGCTGCTGCGACCCCTCAGGAGCATGCTGTATGCCAAGTCAAGTGTGATTGGCGAGAGGGCCATATGTTCTATCCAGAGTTGCAGCTGTGATCGGCCGCGTGTGCCTGTTAACCCGAACGTTTAGGTCATGCATTTGTTCAGGTATGCTCGCCCCAGCTCGTACAGGCACACATATGTCTGTGTATGGTATGCCAAGCCGTGGGGTGACAGCTAGCACACAGCATCCGGCTGCAGCGCCATTCAAATCACTGCTGGCGTACCTGAAAGATGCCAGGTCACACTCCATGTAGTCCACCTGGGCACTTTGGGCATGCTTTTTGATCTTGGACACAGCGCTGCAAAATACATTGGACAGCATCAGAGCTACCTTAAGTGACTGGAGTGACACTGATGATGGCCTTTAGATCAGTGTGCCTGCTGCGAAAGTGCTATCACTGCTGCTGCTGCTGCAGATGCTACAGCTCGTGGCTGTTGCATTTCAGTGCCACTGCGTTTAGCACCAGGTTCTCTTACAATCTGTCGCTAGTGCTACCGAAGGGCACTTGGTACATCAGAATCAACTATCATAGATCAGAGTAACACGCCTGCCCATCGGCTGTAGCATATGTTGCTCTGGCGGCACGTCTCCGTTTTTGCATACAGTGTTGACACCCGGTCGGGACACCGTTTGACACCGCCCGGTGTCGGGCACGGTGTCCACCTAGGACCACCTAGGCCCCCTGCCACCGCTCGGTGTCAGGCCGGTGTCGACACCAGGCGGTGTTGCGCCAGTGTCGAGATCGCAGGGTGTCAGGTCGGTCTCGAGATCAAAGTGGCTGTTGGCAACAGCAGCTTACTAGGGTCCGTCTACTTCATCTGCTGGTGACTGGCTGCCACTCTGTGAATGTGTAGCAATGATCACGTGGCCCCCATGCACTGCGAGGTTCTTTGCACACTCATAACCTGCACACACAACGAGCGATTGGTAGTGACTGCGCTTGGAAGGGCTGCTTTCGGGTTGCTTTACTAGTGCAACATGCAGCTCCAGGATTGGCGAGCTGGATGAGATGGGACGCATTCTGGATGGAACACTTTGCTGGTGGCTGTG
>NSMO01001487.1:0-12391 GCA_002588565.1 Coelastrella sp. UTEX B 3026
GCAGCAGCAGCAGCAGGCACCGCTGCCATCGACCCTCTGGGACTGACTCTCCCAGTACCCTGCTGCTGCTGCTGCTGTTTGGCCTTGACAACAGTGCCGTGCGCTCCTGCTACTGCATGCGCTGCATTGAACGTCCCTATTACCGGCGGCTCATTGACTAAGCCATAGTAACTGCCGCCAAGGTTGTCTATGGACGATCTGCGACCCGCAGTAGCACCTGCTGCTGCTACTCTAGTGCTAGCCCCTGAGCCTTGTTTCACAGGGAGAGTGGGCTTACGGACCACCAATGGTGGCGGAGCTTTCTGACCACTGCTGGATTTGCTGATCGACTTCTGACTTCTGAAGTTTCGGCCACCTGTATGTGATACAGTAGCTGTTGGGTGCTGTGATGCAGGCAGATCGTGTGCTGCTGGTGGAGGCGGTGGCGGTGGGGGAGCATGGTGGATAGGAGGCAGCGCAGGCTGCACTGGCGTCTCTTGCCGCCATTGCTGCTGCTGCGGTGGCGGCGGCAGCTGCTGCTGCAGCTGCTGAGGCGGTTGATACTGCTGCTGCTGCTGGTATGGATACTGCTGCTGCTGCTGCTGCTGCTGCTGCAGAGACTGCCGTCGCTGTTGCTGCTGCTGCTGATCCTGCTGGAAGCTGTACTCTGTTTCAGACAGGCTGCTGTTGCTGGCAACTGCTGGCTTGCTGTTATTGTGGTAGCTGTACATTTGGTAATCCAGGCTGGGGTCGGCATGTAGGGCAAACCCTTGAGCGATAGTGCTGAAGTTTGACCTACAAACACACAAGTGGTAGCATACCTTCACACAGTATCAGCAACAAGGGCTAATCCACACGCCCTGACCATACAACAGAGGATATGACTATCTACGACTATGACTTTTCTTTCACACAGTGATCGTGAGGTGCACTTCATGGCCAGGCCCCTGCTGATAAGATTGTGGCATACAAGGGAATGTAGTACACCCACCGGATCCCCACATGCTGTCCAGCAAAAGAAGCCAGCCGCAAAACACCCAGTACACAGCAGATCCCATCCCACCCACACCCACCTTGGTGCATCTGCACTTGTGAGGTAGGGCGAGCCAGGTGCAGGACTGTACGAATCCACCTTTCCGGGACTTGGAATACTCCCACGACTCGGAATATTCCAATTCAGCCCAGCCCTACTGCTGGTTACACTGCTAGGGGTACTGTCCCCCGGCGGGTGACGCGGCAGCTCCCCATCCCCCAACCCTAACGCATCAGGGTTTAGTGGCATGCCATCAGGGCTCAAAGCCTGGCCAAACCCTAAACCCTGTGTGCTGTTCATGCTGGTTGTGCCCGTGATTAAACCCTGCTGCTCTGGCTGTGGGTGGGGTTGTAGGTTTGGTAAAGCCCCGACGGCAGATATGTGGTGGGGTTGGTGGGCGGGAGCTGCTGCGGGGGAGTTGTATGCTGCTTCTGCTGCGCCTGCGTTGCCTGTTGCTGCCATTTGGAGGGACATCTCGATGGCGCGATGCTGCAGTAGCTGACTCTGCAGCTGCAACCGCCTTGATTCCTCCTGCATACGATGGCGCAAGCACAACAGCTGAACTTGAATTCATGGCTGATACTCAGTTCGATTCAGAATGCAGCCAACTTGCATAGCGTCGTCAACACCAGCACACAGTTGCAATTGTATGTCATTTAGCAGATGCACGACGCTGCTGTGGCTTCAACTATATAAGGGAAGCCTCCCACTCAATGAGCCTCCTGCTAGCAAACACAGTCCATCCTGTTATTGGACTCTGAAGTAACTACGCAAGGAGATCTGAGCCTTGCAAGCAGGCCCCACCAAATAGATATTTCCACAACACCAGACACTGCCACACACTGACACGCAGCATAACAGCAGTGTGCTGCTAACACCCACATGTAGCTGTGCCAACTGCTCCGCAATAGCCCTGGATCGTTCCTCCTCCTCCGCAGACCCCTCCTCTAATCCCTCATAACCCCCACCAACCATTGACCCCTCAGCATTTGTTACAGGCTCAGAGTAAGCCGCTGACTCAGTATACGATGGCCCTGCATCGTCATACGACCGGGGGCTGTACCCTGCTGCTAAGTGCTGCTGGTTGGAGTGTGCTGCAGCTGCATGAGCTGCTGGTGTGACTTCCATGCTGGAGTCAGGCTGTAGTAACTCATGCTGTATCTGTGTGACGCCTGGCCACGGAGATGCTCTGCAAAGCAGGGAAACATTCTTTGTTCAAACAGCAGCGGCGGGTTTTTCATCCTATCCATCGTGTCATGGCCCCCATGGATCCCAGCAGCTGCTGTATCCAGCTGACACTGTGCTCGACTTGGTCTTGAAAAAAGCACCACAACGTCCTAGAGGCCATGGTCTGCAGCACTAGGGGCCTGGAGCACCACAATATGGGTAACACGCACACAAATAGTATGCATGCAGCACTTCAAATGCATGCAACATATGAAATGCATGCAACATGGAATGCATGCAACACATGAAATGCATGCAACATGGAATGCATGCAACACATGAAATGCATGCAACATGGAATGCATGCAACACATGAAATGCATGCAACATGGAATGCATGCAACACATGAAATGCATGCAACATGGAATGCATGCAATGTTTGAGATGCATGCAACAGGTCCCGGCCAGGTCACTGCCCAAAGCAAGGACAAGGGCATCTCTCCAGTGTCTCACCTGCCCTGCTGTTCTTCAGCATGCTGAGGACTGTAGCTCGCAGCATCAACCAACTCCTCATCATGTACTGCTGCTGACGGGCTGACAGCTCCAGCACTCACACCAGTTGCTTCATACCTCACCAGATCATCAGCTGTGCCAGACAGATACGAAGCAAGCACCTTATAGTAGTGATCACTACTGCTGCGTGAGCACCTTAGTGCTTCATGCTAGCATTTGAAATCATCACAGTCGCCATAACCAAATGGCTAGACCCTGGTAGCGAACCTCATGCAAGTGCCAACAACATGGACGCATGTCTTAGATACAGCAACTAGCGGATTAATAGTTTGCTTTATTGTTGCAAATCTTACATGCCTACCTGGTTGCTGCTGAGGACCCAGCAAGCTGCTCGGCATGGCTCCAATCACGCTGTTTCTGTTGCTACCAGGTACTCCCGCTGCTGCTGCTGCTGCTGGCATGAGGTGATGGTGCTTGATATCTGCCAACCGACCATCCTCAGATTCATCTTCTCCACTGTCATTACCTGATGACAACATAACAACTTTCTAAACAACAGCAGAGGGCTGGATGCTGCTTGATGTGTGATTGGATTTGAACACAGTTCACAGATAAAGTCTAGCCTTGTGTTACAAATCACAGCTATGCAAAGGATCACCCGGGGCCTGGAACCTGTGCGTGACAACATTGAGCGAGTGCTGCTGTCGTCTGGATTCCAGATCACTTGAACCCTGCAATGGAAGGCAAAGCCCCAAAGATTGAGCACAGACTCCAGACGTCTGTTTGAGCTCAAGTCACTGCACCCTCTGCTGCTGGAGGTAAGCAGCCCTTGCTAGCTGAATAGTTGCAAGAACACAAGCCAGTCATAATCATCATTGTGTGTGCGGGCACCTAGCACTGGAATCACAGGTTTAGGGTTTAGGGTTGGGGTTAGGGCCCAGGACCACCCTAACCCCAACCCTAAACCCTAAACCCGTGAATCCAGTGCTACTATCTGACGAGAAACGTGGGATAGGCCAGTGCAGTATGGCTTACCATTGCCATGTATCTCGCTGATAATCTTCTGTATCTCCTGCTGCTCTTCATCATTCATCTCTGTTTCAGCTGCCTGACCATGATCATGACCGTCTAGAGCAGCATGTAGCTGGGCAGGGGGCCGACTGCCTGCAGAACCAGGCAGTACACAATTGCAACTACAGTAGTAACTCTGGATGTTGCCAGGCGTTGTAAGCAGGCAATCTGCCCGATACTGTACATTCGCGGCTGCACGGGCTAGACACGTGGCACTCCCTCTCTACTCTAAGTAGCTAACACATACCGCGCACAAACCGCGCCAGCTGCTGCGAACCCCTCACACCCACCTGGCAATTCACTGCCCTCTTGCGACAGCACTGACAGAGTACTAGCTTCCCCAAAGAGTGAATGCAACCCCTTCCTGGCCGCGTTACTGCCGTGTGTGCTAGCAGCAGCAATGGGTGAGTTTGTGGCGGACATCTGCAATGGCTTGCTATCCCCAGCAACAGCAACCTGCGTGGGCTTCTTCTTTGCTGCCACTGGTTTCTTGCTTGTTACTGGCTTTGCTGCTGGTGCTGCAGCAGCAGCCTGTTCCCCCCCAGGCTGTGATGCATTGTCTGCTTCTGGTCCTGCATCTGCTGCCGCTGGAGACTTGGCTGCTGGCTCAGCAGCTTCGCTAGCATCTGCAGCAGTTTGTTGGGCTTGCATGACCTCAGCAGCTGCTGGTTTTGGTTTGGGCTTGGGTTTAGCTGCGGCGGCTTTCGGCTTTGCTGCTGCTGGTTGCTTTGCAGCCGCTGCAGCTGCCGTCGGCTCCTCAGCAGCTGTTTCGCTGCCATCTGGTCCTGCAGTTGCTGCAGCAGATGTCTCATTGTCGCCAGCTGCTGGCGGCTTTGCAGCACCAACCGGCTGGTCAGCTGCATCAGCAGCACTACCACCTCCTGCTTTGGCTGCAGCTGACTTCGCTGCTGCTTTTGCAGCAGCTGTCTTAGCCGCTGCAGGCTTTACGTCAGCTGCTGCTGTTTCTTCACCTTCCCCGTCCTTCTTTGCCCCTGCAGTCTCGGTAGCAGGTGCAGCAGCAGCTGCAGACTTTGCTGCTGCTTTTGTCGCAGCAGACTTTCCTACAGGAGGTTTGGGTTTCAGCAGGAGTTTGGCCGGTGCTGCCTCTACTGCTTCTGCAGGAACTGCATCTTGGGGGGGAGCTTGAGGCTCACTGCTGGCTGCTTCTATAGGTTCTTGAGGTTTTTCTGCTGCTTTCAGCTTGACAGCGGGTCTCTTTGCTGGTTTAGGAGATGATGATGCATTTGCTACTGCTTCTGCGGCGTCACCAGCAGCTGAGTTGCTGTCTGCTGATGTTCCTGCAAAACTTTCTACAGCTGCAGGCCCTTCCAACTCTGCAGGACTGCTGTAGAGAGCCGCAGGAGGTTCCGATGCGCCAATGCTGCCTGTGTCAGCTGCTAGTACAGGTAGATCATCCTGCTGTTGGTGCTTGTCATCCTGCAAACTGCCTGCTGCATTGTCGGGTGCATCTGCAGGACACTTGCATGACAGTGAAGCTTGAACAAGCACAGCACTGAGCAAAATCTAGCAAACTCTCATGGCGCTCTGGTAGCATGCTTCACCTGCAGCTGCTTGCAAGCATCAGGCACATGCTCTTCAGTTCGGCATGACTGGCTGGTATATGGAATTTTGCTGTATGCTTAAACTTACAAGTGGTTATACACATATGGCTGCTTCAGAAACTTTATATTGGGTTGTCCAAAATCTGAGCCATACCTTTTGATGCATCTGAAAGTGCTGCATCAGTGGTCGTTTCAATTGCTGTCTTCAACTCCTGCACGGCTGTCAGTCAAGTTTCAGAGACTGCTCCCCAGATAACTCTCAGCATCAATTTAACCCTGTTGCAGCGAGCTTAAAGCTCCGCTGCCAGACTGGAGTTTGGAAGGTAGGCCTGATGTTCTGACAGGCTGCAGATGTAGGTCGCTCACCTCGGTCGCAGGTCCTACAAATGAGTCAACATCCGTATCCTCCATGACAGCACTGATAGAGAAGCTGGCACAATTGTCTATGGCGTGTTTCAGACGCTACCAAGTTTTGAAGCCATCGTCAAACCAGTACAGAGTGGAACTGTGAGCCGTGACTGCACAGTGCGATGGGCGGTATCCATGCCCTTCCAGACTTGCGACTGTTTTAGTTTGAAGTGAACCAGGACAGTTCAATGCGTTGTACAGCAGCCTGTACAATGTGATGTTAGGCATACATGGCCGGCACCCTTTGTAAATTCCAGCAAACAAGAAAAGCAAACTTCTGTTGGGCAGAGTCGTCGACGGCCTACGCCAGTCGTTCTCAGTGCAGAGTGCAGTGCACTGGAGGTCCCGTTGTCAGTACATTTACCATTCAAGCGCGCGCGATAAGTAGCACGGTGCTCTAGGCTGGCTAGCTGTGCGCGAGTGAGTGGATACGTTCTTCGAGGTGTTGCATCAACAGGGAGCTTGCAAAAGTGCACAATCAGGGCCATTCATACTGTGCAGCCAGTGTACTGCACAGCCAGCAATCCTGACAGCTGCCTACCATAATGCAGCTCTTACATCCAGTTCAAGGGCCTCGTGCCGTGTGTGGCTCGGCAGGGGCCTGCAAACGCAAACTTTCAGCAGCGACGATTCAGCCCGCAAGGCAAGCTCGCTGTAGCGCTCTTCCTACGTCAGATGCAGCATCTGAGAAGGTATGAGCTGTGTAATTCTGCTTTGTCCGACCACTTACAGTGCCATGCCTGTATCTGTTCGGATACAGCACTCTGTCATTCTGTGCTGCTGCTGCCATGGATCTACGGTCTTGCACAACGCGCAATTCCACTATTCTTTACAGCCATTGTGTATATCATGCCACTTGTCAGCTTCAGCTACATGCTGCGCGCTACGTGAGCCGCATGCGCTTCAAACTGTCCTCAGCGTTGGGCACGCCAGCAGTCCATCTGACACTGATTACCCACAAGCAGCTCCCTCTTTGCCTGGGCATAGCTCACTGCCGGGTTGTTTTTTATCCCCACAGGCACTCGAAGCACAGGCGCTCGAGATGGGACTCGCGGACTTGGCTCGCCAGGCCTTGTCAGCTGATCCAGAAGCAGCTGCACAGCTCAAGCGGTATGAAGCAGCTGTGGTGCGCCTGGAGAAGGCTAAAGCAGCAGAGAAAGAGCTCGAAGCCATCATGAAGGTCAGTGCATTTGCCTGTGATCGCAATTCGCAGCTTGCAGTAAAGCCAGGGGAAGAGATGTAACAAATCCTGTAGAGAGACTGTCCTATGCTAGCTCAAATGAGTTTCCTTGCAGCCACAGGTGCCATGTGTGCCTCATATTAAATTGCAGCAGATGTGCGCCCAAGTGTTGTGTAGCACAAGCAGCAGTATGCAGCAGCGCCAGTCAGCCCGCCAGGCAGTGCACCGTGTGCCTGAAGCCAGACCTTGCAGATGTTTCTGGGGAGTAAGCTGGGGATGTTGCAAGCAGCTGCGCAATCATATCTGATGGCGGCACTCGTAGGCAAACCCTCTCCCTGTTGTGCTGCAACCAACAAGCCCGCTGTTCATACCTGCAGGATGCCATGACAGCAGCTTTGGAGGAGGATGCTGCAGCAGCAGCCAACGCCAAACTGCGTGCTGATGAGCTGCTAGCTGAGGCTGAGGTTGCAGCAGCAGAGCGGCTAGTCCAGGCAGCAGAGCTGGAATACAGTACTGCAATGCAGGAACAGATCAGAATAAGTCAGGCTCTAGGGCAGGTGGGTCTGGAGGCAGGTCGGCCTGCAGCTGATAGGTTCTGATATGCGTTGGTGATCATTCCTGCAAGCTTGCTGTGGTAATGCTGCAGTAGCATGGTAACTGCAGGGTTGCAGATTGCTTGCCGGTTGTTCCTGCGCTGTTGCACCTTTGTTGAGTCTGTTTCCAGGTGGTCTTGTAGAGCGGCCGCGTGATACACAGTGCTCAGTGGTGGCTTTTCAGTGTGAAATTGAGCAATTTATTGGTGTTTGCCTCCTGCAGGACAGCGAGCGAGTAGAGTCAGGCAAAGCAGCAGCACTGGCAGCAGCAGGAGGGCTAGTAGGAGCCCTTCCATTCCTCCTCTCATCGTCGGCACCGGGACTTCAAGGGCTGCTGTCACTGGGAGCTAGCGCAGCAGCATGCTTGCTGTTCGGTGTGACATATCGTTACGCTGTTAGGCAAGACACTACAAACGTGCAGTTGCGGGGTGGAGTCGTTGCAGCGTTTGGGCTAGTAAAAGCGCTAGGAGCAGCGGATGTGATTCAAGCGACAGCAGATGCTGGGGATGTGTTTAGCGTGTCGGTGATTGGGAATAGTGCCCTGTATGCGGCACAGTGTATGCTAGTGTTTGGGTTTGCAGCTGCTGCGGTAGAGGCTGGGTTCAGCAATGGATGGGTTAGACGTATGAGTGGCAGCTCAGGCAGCAGATGAATGTGCACAGCTGGCTCGGTAGTTGTCAAGAACAGAATACTGTCTAGTTGTTGGTCACGAGAGGGAGCAGTTAGCGGCTTCGGCTGAAGCCTTTGAGCCGCAACATATTCTCCGTCCTGGTCCCGGAATCACCAATAGGGCAGCGGTCGAATGCTATAAAATCCGAACCTGGTCTGCGTGGACATGAGTTCCTGGGGAACGGGGTTGAGTGTAATCAAGTGTCGCACCAGGTTGTTTTACACTCGTATCGAGTGTTGCGCACTCAAGGTTGACATCCGGCTGGCGCCCGATACCTCGACCCTGCAAAGCTACAATCGCACCAGGCCCAATGGGCTGCCGAAGCCCGTAGCGCGGCTAGGTTGTGCTGGTCGACACATGCCCCGGCCAGCCGCCTCCAGTCTATCTGGTTTCCGGATGTCTCCGCGCGCGGTCAAAATCTGCGGGAGCCAGGACCGGGCTGTTGGCTAGCCTTGTTAGGAGTTCGAACTGCGAACGGACGGGAGCAGCAGCAGCCGATACGCCAAAAGCACCGCCACAGGTATGTCAAAGGCGTTCCGACCCGTCACCCCCACCGCAGCTCAGCAAAAGCGACCAATATCTTGACTACACGGGCCGCTGGGCTGAACCGGACATCCAACTGGCGAGGGCGCCGGCGGAGGTGCGATAGTGTCAAGCGGACTTGAGCTATATATGCCAACCGGGTTGACTACAACCCGAGAAGGTGATGCATATCCTGCACGATGTGTCCCGCTGAGGACATAGCAGTCGTCACAGCGCAAAGTGGTGTATCGGCGCAGTCTCACACCAGTCATTCACTTTATGGCACAGCCACCGGCAGGTTGCTGCTGGAGTACTCATTCCAGCTCCCATCATAGACTGCCCAGTTCCGATGACCCAGCCTATGCAGCGCTAGCGCAGCAGTGCAAGCTGCCACACCCCCATTACAGTAGACATGCACCCTCTGCAGGTCCCTTTGTGCCGAGCTGCTGCCTGGAAACACCACACCGGCTTGTTCAAGAATTTGTTTTTGCTCAGCTAAGGGTTTCATCCAGTTGCTTGTGGGGTCTAGCAGAGCTGGTCGAGGTAGACTAACAGCGCCGGGTATGTGGCCGCCCCTTGGTCCCCTCCGCACCTACCGAAGGCAGCAAGGATGACAGAAGCAGCAGCACATGGGGGAGCTTGTTGGGGGACACAATCCTCTGCGGATGGGCTGGCAGTGTCATTCTGCCGAAGCGACGTCCGTGCGTCACTGTATCTGATGGCAATAAGCATTGTCTGGGCCCGTGAAAGCTGATGCTTGAATGCACACAACATGCAGTGAAATGAATATCGTACTGGGACAGCACGAAGGCTCCAAGTGATGGTATTGGTTGAGAGCCAGCAGCCACCCTGGTGCAGAGCAAGGGGTAATGTAAACATTCTATCACAACTGCAACTACAACAGAGGCCTTGAACCAAACCAAGGTTGACCAGGCCTTGACCAGGCCTTGAACCAAACCAAAAGCTGATGCATCTGCTGCAAGTTGGACTTGCAGCCAGCAGTCCTACCTCCGCCTTGTACTGTGCTTCTGAACGGGTGTCGAGTATAAGTACAGTCTGGTCCTGCTGCTGCTGCTGCTGCTGTGCTGCCTGTCCCGACACTAGTGACTCTAGATCCTGTATCGTAGTGCGCAGCTGAGGTTGCAGGTCAGCTTCAAAATAGGAATACACCTACGCGAACATGGTACAATTCGTCTCGCTGTCATGCTCAACTCCAAGCAGCTTGCAGTTAATGACAGCTGCACGGAACCCCAATACGCATATGGTCACCTTGCTTCCAATACTGGCGCACCAGAGTTATTGAACACGCCTGGGTGCAGCGATAGGACCAATAACTTACGGGCAGCACAAAAGGACAACCTCTGTATGAACAAGTGGTACAAGTAATAACCAATTTGGGAACAGGCTTGTTGCCAAGTAAGGACAGGTACTGCAAAGTCCAGTCGGCAGCCTGACCCTGAGTGACATATTGATGATTCTGGCCTTGTATCTGCACCATCACACATGTCGTTTGTTGGCAATTCAGGCAGATAGTACCTTGAGAGTGCATGGCTCATAGAGCTCGGTGGGTCTTCCTTCTGCTTTCCATTTTGCCCAGCCCCCTTCCAAAACACGTGCAGATGGGTGACCAGCAACAGTCAACATCCACCACAGACGAGCTGCAAACATGCCGTCACCAGAGTCATAGGCCTGGATGCTTGTAACAGAAGCAAGAACGACCAGGGGAAAACACAAACATGTGTCCATGTGTCAGCTGTACTTCCTTGAGCACACAAGGGCATAGCTGGTAACACAGAGCATCAACGCTGCAGCCTGAGTTGCATACATAGAGACAACCTGTCTTGCAGAGCAGACCAAATGCCAGAAACAATCAGGCATGCAGGACACCAAATAACAGTGCACCGGACATGCTGGTAATCAGGCGCATGCCCCAGGTAACTTGCTACAACTGGTTCAGGGACGTTACGACTAGCGATGCACAACATCGCTATTGGGCTTTGTTGGCACCAACAGGTAGCCCAGAGTGGTTTGAGGTTTGAGTAGTGATTAGGCCGTTTCACGCACCACCACTGGTTTCTCATGACTGACTCCCTTGGCCTCTAAAGCAGCTGCCAGCACATCCGCCTGCACTTGCATTTGTACTGGAGCTGAGGCTGAACCATCGATAGCGTCCTTGGTCCAGTCAAAAAACACAGCACCCTGTTGAGACAAACATGAGCGTATGGTTTGTTGATGTGTGGGTGTCTGTTTGCAGGTTGGTGCATGCTTGTGAGAATACGGCAGAAGCGGGTTGAGATGGCGTCAGGAGGTCATGCCAGCAGGTTTGCCTGCTCTCCCAATCTGCGCCCAGCAAGTTGCTGCTGGCGCACTATTGTTGGCCGCTAATGATACAGCCAGCACATACAAGAGCGAGCCGCTCACCACAATAATGTTTGAGCTCAACTCAGCACAGAGAAGAGAACACATCTGCCCGGCTTCAACGACAATTGATGCTTACTGGTATGTGGCCTTCCAGGTACTGGTCGTACCCAGCTACATATGCGCTTTTCTCTACTCCTTCTTGTGCCAGCACTGTGTCTACGTGCCCGCGAACGTCGAGAATTGTCACTTCCTCTAGGTGGTCTGCTAGCCATGCTGTAGTTACAACTGGGTCTGCCTCTGCCCTGTAGCAGCTAGAAGCAGCAGCCCTTCTAGGCGCTTTTGAGCTGTAATGTTGGCCTCTCAACAGCCTGTGGTTCTGAATGAGCAGCTCCTGGCGGGCAAGGAGGACGTTCATGGTCAGTACCTGGTTTCCTGAACAGCAGCGGGGATGCGGTACGAAGACTGGTCCGCCGCTCAGAAGTAAGTACGTACAGTAAAAGTAGGGAAAGCTAGGACTATGCAAGTCATCCAGGCCCGTCAACACGACGGTGTCGGGGCAGGACACTTCGTTGTATTGCTACTGACAGTGTTAGGCCTGTGCTTATACGCTGCCGGTCACAATAACAGCGTGTGCTGAAGCTGTCTTTTGACAGCGGCGACATAGCCACAGCGTAACACGACGAGACTCAAGACAGTTGCGATGGGACTTGAATGGGATCGCTCTGCACAAGCGTCTCCGCCGTACAGCGTGGCAGCATGGTTTGCTCGTACCTGAATACTCTGCAATAGACTCGTTACGAGATGCCAAGCATCGTGCGGGCTTCCAGTGCAGCAGTGGGTGCTGCAGACAGCACCTCCAAACTGCAGCAGCTGACAAACCTGAACGACATCAACCGCCTGCTGCATGAGACGATAGCCAAGGAGCGAGCTATTGAAGCAGAATTAGACAAGCAGCTCAGCAAACGCAACGAGTTGGAGCGCAACATACTGTTGCTCAATGCAGCCACTTCTGAGGTAGGAAGCAGTTAGTTGGAGTAAGATACAACACCACGGCCGCACATCAGGTTGTAGAAACCGCAAAGGGCAATCAGCATGCTTCAAATTTGTGTGCAAACACAGCCACAGGGCAGCTTCGGTGCTGGTGCAGTGACTGCTGCAAGCAGCAAAAGCAGCTGCAGGATGGTTCCTTTGTCCCAACTCGTTGACTGCAAATGATCAACACTCGCCCAATCAAACCCCGCTCTCCTTATCTTCTATGCACCGCAGATGCTCGAGCTGGCTCGCGCAGACGCAGAGCAGCTCTCCAAGTCAGTCCAGTCAACAGCGCAGCT
>NSMO01001490.1:0-10628 GCA_002588565.1 Coelastrella sp. UTEX B 3026
CAGCAGCAGCAGCAGCAGCAGCAGCAGCGGCGAAGCAATTAGCAGCTGTTCTCGGCAACGCCAACACTCAAGCGGCCAGGTTGAAGAATTCAGCAAGGCTGCCTCCCGCCTGTAAGCTGTCACATACATATGTGCAGCTGTTCCTTTACATGCAGGGATAAGCACCACAACCCAGTGTGCTGCTCAGCCATCAAACCTAGCGCATAAACACACAATAACATAACATGTCACATTACATGAATTCACATCACAACAGTAGAACACTTTCCGCCTCAAGCACTGGAGTCAGCAAATGTGTACCTGTCCCCCCATGGCATCAATCATCTCTCTGCAGATCTTCATCGGAGGAGGGAAGGGTTTGGGATCATTGCCCAGGATGTAACCAAAGTCAATGTGGAACAGACGACCATCAGGGGCCAACATCAGGTTGTCCAAGTGCCTGAACACATGAACAAGGAGGGCTCCACATGTGAGAGGCTGGTGTATAGATCGCAGATGCTGCTGCTGCTGCTATCCAGGGGTCCTGCTGCAGCTGCTACGGCTATGCAGGGTGTCGCTCCAGCTGCGCTGCTGCTGCTCACAACAACATGGCCCATGTAACAAGCACCTTCGCTGCTTGCTCAACAGCCAATAATGGCCCTTTTGATATGCTGACTGAAGGTGTGATGCCGGTCGACCAGCAGGATAAAGGCTAGCCAGGCATACTGGTACACAAGTACCAGGGTCAGCCACATAGACATGAACATCTGTACTCTGCACAGCTGGGTTGATAAAGGCCGTTGGCAGGCTGACACCCTCACACCGCACCTGTCCCCAACACCTAGTATGTATGTCATAACACAGTAGCCAGCGCAGCTCCTCACAAAGGTATCTATGCACTCAGCCTTCAGGCCGAAGGGGCCTGCAGCAACCACCAGTGCATGCTGTCATGTGCGCTAAACCACAAGCCAACAAAAACGACAGCAAGGTCTACGAAGTACCAGCGGCCTCACTACTTGCAACACTGGTTTGCAGACTTGCTGCCTGGATCAATTTTAGAACAAGTGCTAAACAAATAGACTGCAGCAAATATCTGAGCTCTGTCAGCCTGCTGCTGCTTGAGATGCTAGTCTGATGCATTGTAGACCACCATGCGATCTCGGCAGTGCAGGACACAATACTGTGCCTGTGTAAAACATTATAGCCTGTGTTACAAGTTCTAACCTGTGTTTGCTCAGACCACCCAAGCTACTCAACTCGTGCTTACCTTGTGAATCAGCTTGTGTTTGTGCCAGGTACCTATGAAGTGTCTTGTACTCAGACAGGATGCGGCTCAAAGGAGCACTGGGTACAAACTCAACAAGACCATCATCGGAGGCTGCAGGGCAACATAAGCAAGTGATGACTGACTTGGGCACTACATCCAACGTCCACTAGGCAGTAAGCAGCTGGTTGAGTGGCAACTTGGAACACTTTGGCAGTTGACTTGCAAGGCTTCACAATGCCGTCTGCTTGAAGTTCATAGAGATGCTACGACGTATGTGTTGGGCCAGCACTGGCTTTGCCTACTGCAGGTGGACCTGGTTGGCGAGCTATACCATGAGCTAATGCTGACATTGAACAGCAGAGGTGTGCTGTGTTGCCATTGACCACTGTCAAGTCTGGCAGCCCAACAAGTGAAGATACGTCACCTGTTGGCAGCACCTTGTAAGGTGTGAGGCGCAGATCCAGGTTCTCACGCTTTAGCAAATTGTCCATTAGACTGATCATCTACGGCAGTGAGAAAGCATCAGCAGCGGATGAAGACATGAAGGTGTAGCAGTTGCATCAAGGTGCACATGACAAGCGGGCGAGCCCCTGGATGCAAGCAAGCCTTTGGTTTAGACAGCTGGCAGATGGGATGTGTCATACCTAGCCTCCCAAATCCCCACTGGGCTAACACCCAAACCGACACACCACGGATTTACCCCGCACGCAGACACGAGCATTGACACCAGGCACAGATGCCCACAGGCAGCCAATCAGGCAGCAGCAGTACTTGCAATGCATGTCATGCAGCACATGCCAAGCAGGCACAACATGAGCTCTGTGCTGCTGTCCGCCTCTGGGTGCGATCACCTTATCAACACAAACGCACCGTGCTGCACAGATATACGTAGCATAGATCCCTCCCTGTCTCACCTGCAGGATAAACTGATCTTGTCGCAAGTCATCACCCTTCTTGTATATCACAACACATCGCTGCAACTGCTGCTGACTGAGACTGCCAGCTTCGCTACCTGCTGCTGCTGATCCTGCCAACCCACTGCTGCTGGTGCCATCGTCTGGGACGGGGCTGGCAGCAGCAGCTGCTGCATCTGGCTGCTTTGGGCCTGTTAGTGGTGACGGGCCGTGCCAGTCTATAAGATGAGGCGATGTTTTGTATGTCAGCTTGATTGGTAGCTGTGCTGACCTAAAGCAGGTACATTCCTGCAGTGCAGGACAACAGGTCATGTTGGGCAGTCAGTATGTGGAAGCAACGTACTATAGCGCCTCCACATCTGAATGGTGCTGGCACAAAAGACACGCCGTTTTCCTACCAAAACATAGCACCACGCATGATAGTACACCCCTTCCAGACCCATATCAGGACAGCCTCAGTGCAGTGACAAGACTGCAATACAAACTGCCACTGTATGCAAATCTTAGGAGGTGGCAAGTACTGTCAGTGCTGACTGCGAACTGGCCGTAGCAAGCCGCCAACATGTGGCCTGTGCGTGTGTTGCTACACATGTCACCTGTGGTAGCAGGCCTTCTAGTAGTACGGCGGGGTTGAGTGGCAGTGGCACCTGCATGCTTGTGAGCTCACTGCAGGGCCCATTCTCAGCCAGCATCTCACGCATACGCTCAGTGGCACGAGCAGCACGCACACGGGACATCTGCAACACAACAAACAGCAGCAGAAGTCACATTCAAGAAACATTGTCTGGAACCTGCTGCAAACACATCATTGGCAGCGCGGATGGCAAACACTGCGCTAGCACACACTAGGTTAGGTAACAGGAGGTCAAGCGAATCAACAGCAGCTCATTGCAATTGTGCCAACAGTGATATCGAGCCTTGCACAAGGAGGCCAAGACTGAAGAACCTCATTACTCACCTTTAGCTCTTTGGTGATGTAAGACAGCTGTGACATCATTTCACTCTGTTTGCGGATGGCCGTCCAAACTGCCTCACCCAGCGGGCCAGCAGCAATCAAGGCATTCACCAAGGCACCGTGTACTGCTGAGGCTCGACCACCGAATTCCTGGTCCTCCCATTCAGTGTACAAGTACCTGTTGGAAGATGGTTTGATGCAGCACTCAGTGCACAGGTCTCTGTAGCTCACGGGCAACATCCGCATAGGTGCTGGACGTTCCTGCAGAAATCCTGCATGGAGTTCTCAGCCTGTATGCCTACTGTGGCTGTAGCGGTTCCTGTTCCTGCGACATGCTGTGCATGCTGTGCATAGTTGTGAGTCATGGCATGCACATGTGGGAGCGACACAGACATTGATGTGTGGTGGTGCTGCCCACGTTCTACTGCTTACCAGTGCAGGAAGGTTGCAAAGGCTGGGTTCCTTGCCGCCCTGTTGACCAGGAACCTTGCCAGCCTGCTGTTGTCTGATGCCTCAAAGCGCAGGGCTTGAACCAACTGCAGGAAACGACGACGGCACGACATTACACTGATGAAGAGCCAACATAACACGCCAGGAATCTGTCAGACAGACAAACGGAACGCTGGAATACCCATAAAGCATGGACCAGGCTGTGACACATCTATGTGAGCTTTTGACTGGTGGCACCAGTCTGGTAAAGCTTGACTGCATCATATGCGTCGACCGGCAGAAGTTACAACAGCTCTCAACTGGTGCACCAGTCTGGTAGACCTTGATCATCATTGTGCGTTGACCGGCGGTAGCTGATGAGCACCCCAAAACCCCAACTGTTGTCGCGTTACCTGCAGAAGGTAATAGAGCAGTTCATCGTCATCCTTTGTCTGCAGTGTTGTGACTGCATGAGCTCTCACTTCATCGTTCTTGAAGTCTGGGCTCAGCAGCTCCAGGGCATCAGCAACCTCGATGGGAGCCCAGATCTGCATCAGGTCAGCAGCCTGCACGCAACATGTCGAGACAGCCGTGAGGTCAGCAGAGCACTTACTGCCACACTAGCTGCCTTGTGCCGTCCAGAGCACACTGTGCATGGCACAGCAGTTCTAAGACAAGCTGCCAGCTGTGACCTGGCCTGGTAACCATTGGATGATTGAGCAACAGGCAGTATCAGCAACCTGATGACTACACCGACAGCACCCTTGGTGTGTGTTAGGAACTGACCTGTTTGGCCTCTTGTGCATCAGTCCAATCCACACACTTCAGGAACTTGGTCAACGCCCGCTTCTCAGTAATTAGGGACCACCTGCACCAACATAGAATTCTCAACAAGAACCTTTCAGGAAGATACTGGTTTCAATCGGCACAGCAGCTGCAGCTGGAAACTGAAATGGGTGGTTAGGGCAAGCGCCTGAGCACGAACAGCATGCCTGCTGAACAGCACATAACTGGGTGCTGGAGTGAATCAGAGCCTGTTGCATGTGGTCAGGGTGACCTAAGCTGCTGCTTTGCTTAGCCAGGCTCGCAACATGACACACTGTGCCCCTCATATGCTTGAACACCCAGCCCTGCATGCCCATGCATAGGGAATCCCAGCACACCACCTAATGCACCAATCCATGTCGTCACTTAGCAAGTAGACCCTTTACCCAGCTGACGCACCTAAATCTCCACAGCAGCGCTTTGGCTTCTGGGCTCAGCGGTTTGTTTGGTGGCAACCTGAGTACGGCCGCGATGCGTCTCCTCTCTTCACTGTTGGGTTTGAGGTCTCTGTCAATGACACCACGAGTCACACTGCGAGCCAGCTTGGCAGCCTTGAGCTCTGCGGGGTTTTCATGGTCAATCTGCAGGAACTCATGCAACAGCATGTCATGCCGTGCTGTGACATGGCCATGGCTACATCTGCTAGCACAGCATGGTACTCAACTGCCACTGTGTATCAGGGAGACAAAGGGACCTACAACGCAGCGGGGCTAACTGCATCTGGAGTAGGGCCTGTGCAGTGTACCACAAAGCCCTGGGAAGTTGCCAGTGCACAGGATTTTGCAGGCCACTGCACAGGGAACCAGGGGGCACAGTGTGCTCACATACAATGCATAGTACCCACAATCAACAATACATTGCTGGACTGCTTCTGTTGAGTGAGAACTGCGCTATTGGTGCATACAACTACACACCTCTGGGTCATGAAAGCGCACTATATCATTTGTTGTCCCAGCAGCTGCACCGCCAGCAGGCCCATCCTTCTTTGCTACTGCTTGTGCCACCACAGCAGCTGCAGACAGGGGCTGCTGGTACAGCACAGCATGAGGGAACACCGGCAGCTCCAGCGACAAGAGCAGCACTTGCTGTGACACAGCTTGATGCAGCTCAGTGGACCTCATGCGCTGTATCTCCTGTAGGCAGCAGAAGCCAGCAAACGAGCTGTTCACAGCGCAAACCCTGTATATCGTGGGTTAGCAGGCAACCTTGAGGCAGGCGTGGTAGAACCACCCGAAACCCAGTAACCTGCACCTACAGGCTTGTGTGAGTTGTATCAGCAGCAGAGTGCCATGTTCTGGTGATGCTGCACCCAGAAAAAACAGGCTTGCGTCGGGGTACTGCGACAGCAACCATGCAAACACACAGCTTATCTACTGTTCACCTTAAAAGTGAGCATGTCCAGCCACTCACAGCGTGGGACATCACCCCTACTATACAGCTTCACAAGGTGCTCGAGATGCCCAACCTGCATGATGCAGACCGCAAACATCAACACATCATCACTGAACAGCTTTTGACCTTGGCTTTGTAACCTCGGGGATGATCATCATGAACCACTTCGCTCGAGCACAGAGTTGTTGCCTACTGCCAAGCAGTAGTCTGCTTGTGGGCCACGCTTATCATCTAGTTGCCAGCGGCCAGACCACAGATACCGGTTACTCTGCTGCTGGTAACTGTTACGTATGCCCTGCTAAGCCCCATTCACTGACCTGGCTGCGCTGACTCAGCGCTGGCTTGCCCAGCAGCAGCTGTGGTTGGGCTGGGGCAACACTGGCACCTTCCCACACCTGCATGCAGTCCACATGCCTGAGCCTCAGAGGAACTGCAGGGGCCACTGCAAAGATCTAGATGGCTTGCAATGCACACTGTGTTGGTCCCTCGTATGCGATCAATGCATCATGTGCAGCCAGAACGCAACAGTACACAGCAGATATATCCAAGTCATAACCCGTCATATGCATTGGAAAGTTTGCCAACCATGTAAGGGTGAGGTTTTAAGTGTTGAACCACTGACCTGCAGCCTTTGTTGCCCGGTCTTCAATGCCCCTTTCTTGCTGAACATAGGCATACTGGTGCTGCCCACCAACAGCATGGGGTAGCCCTCACATACCTCATACACTGAGAGGCACAGGTACGTATCAGCAGGAAGGTCACGATACTGCATAAAAGCAACACACATCAATCAGGAAAGCGCATATCGCGCCTATATCAACATATTGCAGCAGCAACTGATTCTGCTGTGTGGCCTTGCTGCCAACTTGGCAAACATCTGTTGTAGGCCAAAATTCGGCAGCTGGGCGACAGCTCGTCGCAGTGCCATAGGCAGTTGAACTGGAGGAGTGACAAAGCAGAGCCATTGTGTGCTGACCTGGCTGGCATGATGATGGCTGATTGGAGGTGTTGTTGTTTATGTTCTGCTGGTATTTGTGGTGTGCTCTATACAATCACACTCAGGCGTACACAGCAATGATCCAGCAGCAAGTCCAAGACGTCATATTTACATCCTGTCAGTATTGCTGTCGACTGTCTTTGTTCAGCTGCTTAGTGCTGCGCTGGTCCCGCAATGGCACACCTTTACACAGAATGTGAGCCATTCTGACCAGTTGCAACCCTCAGGGGTTGTCTCTGCATATGTGGTCTTGGTTTCAAGTCCCAAAACCTCCCCTGTTGCCACTAGTTGCGCTACCACAAATGCTGCTGTGGGCTGGGAGTGGGCCTGCTGATCCTGCTTCCGCTTCACGTATGGCAGACAGCCAAATAGGCTGCAAACCCTGACCTTCACCTGCAATCAGACGTCTAAGCCCTTGTAAGTTGCTAGTCGGCACGGCCAGCGACGCCTGGCAAACATGGAGCGATTGCACCCAGTAGGCCTAGTAAGCTCCTGGTAAGTAAACTCCAAGCGTACTGCTTGTGTATGCCTGCACCTGCAGGTCTACATCACTAGACAAGTAGAACCGCCACTCTGGCTTGTTTTTGGAGCCCATCACGGGTTCTCTGGGCCATCAAACGGCGTTCTGCTGCCGGATCATGTGCCTGGCTGTTGCTCGCAGGGATCAACTGTGGGACAGCAGAAGAGGCCAGCACAGTGGAGCCACTCCTCGCAACATGAGTCCGCAGAACCGAGGAAGGCACACAACCCAAAAAATTTTGCAAAGGACTGGTTGAAATGCGGCGATTGGCAGGAAGTGCGGTCCGGTGTTGGTATGGGAGCGGGCGAGTAACCATGTCACGCGAGTTCCTTGCTGAAGCACATGGGTTGCAGGCCGCGCTCGATCGGTTGCTTTCTGCAGTAAAGTTTTGCACGCTTTTTTTGTGCAAGGCAGTTGCAGGTAGACGTCAGTTCGAGAGTGCTCGAAAGTGCAGTTTTTGGTCGACTGAGGAGCTGCCTTCATAGTCCAGGCGAAGCTATTGTGTTTGCTATCTGCTCGGAGGAGGCTCTTAGAGAACCGGTGAGTTGTCAAGCCATGCCAACCTTCCTTCACATGGTTGAGCTGCGTTCTGCGCCAACAGGCACTGAAGCGTTAGCAACACCATGCTCGGTTTTCCCTTTTTCATGCTGGTTGACAGATGCAGCCAGCAGTTGGTTCATGCTTCGGGCGGCAACAAATGCTTGATTTCGACAAAGCGCCCCTTTCTGTTGCCTGGGCCTCCTTGACGGGCAGTTGCGTGAGCAATGTACTTTGGGGCATCTGGTGGCTTCAGCTGGCAGGCCCCAACGTCCTGGGAAGGTGGCTGTCTTGGTGACAGCCTTGCTGTGGTGTTGCAATCTTTGGTTCTTTCTCTTACAGTCTCTCTTTATATTTTGTCAAACCTGCATACCATCAAATGTGTCATTTTGGCATTGCGCTTGCAGCGCCGGCGATAATGGCAGGATACGATAGATATGATCCCTACAGGACAGCAGACAGTCGTTATGGCAGCACTTATGGGGGTCATGCAGCAGCAGGGGCACACAGTTATGGAGGACACTCGGGTGGTGCCTATGGTGGGCATTCGGGCGGATATGGTGGCGGTGGCTTTGGTGGCGGACGCAGGGACTTGGACAGCATGCAGCTGGCCAAGCCAGACTTCAGCAACTTACCCAAGTTCGAGAAGAACTTCTACCTTGAGCATCCTGCGGTCAGGGCACGTACTGATGCTGAGATCGAGCAGTACAGGTTGCAGCGTCAGATTCATGTGTATGGTGAAGGTGTTCCCAAGCCTGTCACCAACTTTGAGGAGGCATCTTTCCCAGGTGAGGGCTCTTGTAATTGCGGCTTTGCTAGGTGACGCGGCTTGCATTCAGAACCATCGCAAACTGACTGAGTCTGTGCTGAGGATATTGTACTGTATACCAAGGTCTGTTTGCTTTACGGCTTTGATATGTGTTTTCTGCCATGCAGTCTCTTTCTACTGGGAAAGAAACCAATGCTCAATCGCACATGTTTCAGCCTTACTGTCGTTGTTGCTGTAGAATATGTTCTTGCTGAGGTGACCAAGGCAGGGTTCACAGCCCCCACTCCCATCCAGGCGCAGGGCTGGCCTATGGCACTGCTTGGGCGCGACTTAGTAGGTCTGGCAGAGACAGGTTCTGGGAAGACATTGGCGTATCTGCTACCCGCAGTTGTGCACATCAATGCTCAGCCTTACCTTGGTAAGCCATTGGCATCCACTGGGAGCCCCGACTTAGCGGAGTAGCAAGCAGTGTCTGTTGCCTGTCAAGCATGTGATCTCAAGCTGAATTGAGCTGAAGCAGTGCTATGTCGCACGGCACCATGTCTTGCGTTGATATACAGTATATCGTGGTGGTTACACATGCAACATTGTCTGACATTTGTGCTCTGTTGTGCCATCTTACAGAGCGTGGTGATGGTCCCATTGTGTTGATACTGGCCCCAACTCGCGAGCTGGCAGTGCAGATCCAAGAAGAGTGCCACAAATTTGGTTCCAGCAGCCGCATCAAACACACATGTGTGTATGGAGGTGCACCTCGTGGTCCTCAGGTGCGATCATAATAATCATGCAGGCAGTGTCGTGGTCGCACAAGCCAAGCGGCGACCTGTTGGGTCTATGCAGGCAGCAATGTGGGTCTCAGTGCAACTGACTTTGCGCATGCTTTGTGTAGGAAAGAACCCTGTGTAAGCATTTGTGTAAGCATGTCAGTGAGTTTAGTGTGTGAGATCGTCTTGTTACATCATGTGCCATAGTCAAGCAACTGCTAGCAATAACATGTGGCTGTTGCAGCAGCAGTGTCAGGTGATTTGTGTCCGACTGTCTTTGTTATGTTGTTATTACATGCAGGTCCGTGACCTCACCAATGGTGTTGAAATCTGCATTGCTACGCCTGGTCGCCTCATTGACATGCTCGACTCCCGAGTGACCAACCTACGGCGTGTGACCTACTTGGTGCTGGATGAGGCTGACCGCATGCTTGATATGGGTTTTGAGCCCCAGATCCGCAAGATTGTGGACCAGATTAGACCTGACAGGCAGACATTGCTGTGGTCAGCTACCTGGCCCAAGGAGGTGCAGAGCATCGCCAGGGACTTCCTGAAGAACCCATATCAGGTGCGAGCTCACGCTAATGTCAAAGGGACACCAGCATTAGTTGGCTCTTGTGTGCACAGACTGTGGCGTGAGGGGGAGCAGCTGTGTGCCAGTGCTGCGCAGAGCTGCGCACAGGTATGCAGGTTGTATCCCGCCCAGGAGCAAGAGTGTATTGTTTGACTCATGTCGTCCGTCGGATTTAGCTTGCGCTTGTGCTCTGCTGCAGGTGATCATTGGCAACCCGGATTTGAAGGCCAACCACAACATTACGCAGATTGTGGAAGTCATTGCGGAGTATGACAAGTACAATCGCCTCCGTGACCTGCTGAAGACTGTCATGGCTGAGCCATCAGCCAAGGTGCTCATCTTCTGTGAGACCAAACGTGGTTGTGATGACATCACCCGCAACTTGAGGAGTGATGGCTGGCCTGCCCTGGCTCTCCATGGAGACAAGAGCCAGAAAGAACGTGATTGGGTGCTGGCAGAGTTCAAGAGTAACCGGCATCCGCTCATGCTTGCTACAGATGTGGCTGCTCGTGGACTTGGTAGGCTGACTTGCTGCTTACACTTGCGTACTGTCCTTCACATGCTAGTGCTCTACTTTGCTGTTTCACATGTCAGCTCTGTGCGTTGTGGCATGTGTATCCTGCTTTATGAATATGATGACGAGCCTGGGAGAGGCAGGGGCCAGTTGCAGAGATGAGTATGAATTTGGGCCTGAGAGCGGTAGGGG
>NSMO01001491.1:0-10032 GCA_002588565.1 Coelastrella sp. UTEX B 3026
GCAAAGTTTGTTGGTCTGGCAGATGAGGCTTACTGCATCGGGCCCCCTCCAGCTCGAGAGAGCTACCTGCGAGGTGATGTTATCTTGGATGTAGCAAAGCGTACTGGAGCAGATGCCATACATCCAGGTGTGTGCTGGAGCTAAGGGGCTCGTACTGCTGGGCGCTTAGGGGTTGCACCTGCTTGATCACCTCAAACGTGCTATTTTCGGAGTCAATTCGAACATTCGCGTGCAGCTGAGCTTGACTATGATATGCGCAAACCTTAAGCGTGTTGATCGTAAGACTCTACGACAGCTGCTGCAGCAGGCACCTCGATTGCTTGGCAGAGAGCAACTAGCTGCAGATCCTGGGACTACATGTCTTGGTGGTTGCCTACCAAGTGTGCAGCAGCAGCAGCAATAGAGATGAATGAAGCAGCAGCAGAGAATATATGCCTACCCATGTGCTGTGTGCTGTGTGTTTCGAGAGCAGTACAGCTGTTGCTGATGTGTACTGATGCAATGAAACATTGGTCCTCACAGCACATGGTCAGTCCTCAGAGGGCTTTCAGTCGCTGATGATGGTCCTCTGTCGTGTCTCTGCTCATGCAGGTTATGGTTTCCTGTCTGAGAATGCTGCCTTCTCTGAAGCTTGTGCTGCTGCTGGTGTCAAGTTTGTTGGACCACCTGCGGATGCAATAAGGTGAAAACGTCACTAGATACCTTTTTCAGAACAATAGTACAGAAGCCAACAACTTGCGTTGATCAATGGGGCAACCGAGTTTATGCTTGCATTTACACCGCTTACAAGAACGGCGGCAGAAGGGTGTAGTTCAAACCTGGTTTGAACAATACTAAGGAAGTTTCCAACGGGGGTATCTCTGGCAGTTCCTGCATGGAGCAATGGTATGTAGCCACCATGTTGGTCGAGGCTAGTGTATGTAAGAGCATTCGTCTATGGGGCAGGGTCAGCAATGTCAAAGTGCCCAATCGGTCCCAGCGTTTCCGGGGCCTGCCTGTGCTGCTGCAAACCGAAGGGGGACAAAGCAGCCTCCAAACACAGTATGGCTCAGTCACGTTTACATTGTGTCAGTTGCTGATGCTGATGCTGCTGCTGGAACTGTTGCTGCTGCCATCACGGATCCATCGCCGACAAAGCTGCCTCCAAACACATGATGTCAGCAACAAGTGTGCCTAGGTCGCTGGAGTCCGAACCAGCCCATATACAGTACATTCCGGGGCTGTGCTGAGATTGTGTCACTGTCACTGCTGCTGCTGCTGCTACTATTGCTACAGGTCAACGGGTGACAGGTTGCTTTTTGATGCACATCATGTCAGCAGCAGGCGTACCAGTAGCACCTGGTTCTCAGCAGCTGTCTTGACAGTGTAATCCAGGTTCCGTTAACCTTGCCTGTGCCACTGCCACTGCTGCTGCTGCTGCTACAACAGATCTATGGGCAACAAGGCTGCCTTGAAGCACATCATGTCCTCAGCAAGAGTGCCAGCAGTGTCTAGTTCTCAACAGCTGTCATCACAGTGTAATCCAGCTTCTTCGACCATGCCAGCACCACTGCTGCTGCTGCTGCAGACCTTGGGTGACAATGCTGCCTCCAAACACAGTATGTCAGCAACGAGTGTGTGCCTGCATTGCTTAGGTTTGAACCAGCTTGTGTACGATACCAGGGCTGTGCTGAGATTGTCTCTCTGCTGCTGCTGCTGCTGCTATCACTATGATTACAGGTCAATGGGTGACAAGGCTGCCTCCAAGCACATCATGTCATCAGCAGGCGTACCAGTAGTGCCGGGTTATCACGGAGAGCAGCAAGATGATGATACACTCACAGCACAAGCAGGCAGTGTGGGGTTTCCACTACTGGTGAAAGCTGTGTCTGGTGGCGGAGGCAAGGGCATGAAGATGGCAGGAAGTAAGGTGGGGCATGGTTTCAGGGTTTCAGGCTTTTGTGTTTCAAGTCACGGTGTCAAGCAGTACTTTCAGCCGCCTTTCACATAGCAGATATGAGTACATTTGATATGGGACGCCGTATCCAGTCAGCCCCTGCAGCAACAGCAGATGATCGTGGGCCAGATGGAACTTAGCTCCATGTCTTGCCTTTAGGCCAGGCCAGCAAACTTCATGCCACCTGTCGACGTGCTCATGAGCGGCTGTCAGTGTTGATCTTGCTGCTGTGCCTGAGGGGGGGCGCTGAGTGCCTTGCCGCTGTCCTGCTGGTGTGTACGTTCGCCACAGAAGGTGCTAGCACATGTAGTTCGATGCAAGTATGGCAGTGATAGAATCACTGCTTTGGGTGCTGTTGTTTCCGCCTCTGAAATGGGGCGCGGGGCCGATGGCCATAGTGCTATGGCTGGTGGGTAGCTTTTATATATATAGCTTGTAGCTTGTGTGTTATGCACCGGTCTGAAGGTGGTGACCTCGGCTCAGGTAATCAACATCTTCCAAGAACCGTTGTTGCAATACAGTGTTCATAAATGTGGTAAGATCTGTGGAGTTAATGGTATGTTGACACTGTGGTTACTGAGGCAAGTGTGGTTTACAAGCTCTCAACATTCAGTTGCCAGGCCTGAGAGAAACAACGTCAATGGCTGGCTTCCACAGGTCTTCGCAGCTAGTACTCTGCCCTAAGCCAAGCTGCTGTCGCTTTGTTTCTTGTTCACTGCATTCGTTGGACAGGATGGCATTGGAATCTGGGATTAGGCAGGAGTTTATGTACACATGTGTTTGTCCACTTGTTTGCAGACGACAGCTGCATGTCCCCACAGCACAGAAAGATTGCCGCAATCAATCTGAATGCTCAATGCCTGTGCCTCTGTTTCAAAATATTGATGTTTAATCGACCAGCATGAGCCGTTTGCCGTTTTCACCTATGTTGCACAACAGCGGTTTATACTGCTGGTGTTTTTCTTCATGTTATAGCCAATCATTTGCAGAGCAGAAAGACGTCCACAAGGCATCATGCCTTCCGGGAATTATGATTGTGATGCTTTAGGTGTGTGCTGGGTTATGTACGCGCTCACAACGCAAGACATTTGAGTATGTCGTTGGCAGCACCATGTAGAACGCCCTACATGAAGCTTGCCAACAGCAGACTCACACGTTTTGAGTTGTGATGTGGCGTCAACACTGGGCATTGCCTAATCTCAACCGCTCAGAGAACGGTTCTCTGGCTGCTTTGTTTGAACCTGACCTTGGGTGCTTCTGTGTAGCAATACAGTAGATACATCACTCTTCTGTTGTAAAACTCAAACGCTTCCACTGATGGTTTCAATGATCCGCAACTGGAGTATCTTGGGCTTATCAATATTTCGGGCTTATCAATATCCGAGCTGGCCAGCCCCCGTGCACATCATCTGTACTGACCGAACTTCTTGTTACGGTCATGCCCTTCCCCAATTTTATTTTCTTGCCTTGAGTGTGACTCAATAGCACACCGGTGTGCTTGGTACCAAAGCAGAAATTTGAATGGCGACACCAAGGAGGCTCCCAGGGGTCTTGCCAGTGTGGGGTCCAGGAATCTAGCTCATGCAACATAGATAAACTTTTGAAGCAGGAGCAAAAGCATGTATTGGGTGGGGGCCCCTTAAGGAGCTTGCATTTAGTACACAGCAATTTGCTTGGCACTCTATGTTGCATGAGCCAAAGTTTTCATAGGATGCCAAGCCAGCGTGTGCTTCAACTTGGCATCAGATTTGGCTTCTGGCGGTTGTAAGGTGGCCTGCAGCAGTTATTGTGAGTCCTTGGTTGGGATTCTGTTCTTGCACAAAAGTGTCAGAGAAGCACGCAGTGAAGGCTCCAATGGTGTCTTGTTAGTGTGCGGTTCAAGCGTCTGCAGATTTGGGCTCTTAATGGGTGTGATAACTATGACTGCTACCAGCCAGTCATAGCCAGAAGGCCATCGGCGCCGGATGATGCACAGGCGGGTCATTGGCTCCGTTGCTTTTACAGGCGGGTCTCGAACCATCATTATCGCCATCCTATTCACGACGGAGTATGGTGGTGACGTCCCATAATCTCTTGCTCTCCATGATCTCTTGACGTCATCTTGGGGCCTGTCCGCCAGGAGTGGGGCCATGTCGGTTACACAACTGTCAGCAGTCTTGAAATTTGCAAACCCGAGAGGCCAAGCTCCTGAGGGAACTTATTGCGGCGGCACTGGATGACACGATGTGACGGCAAATTGGCCAATACTCAAACGTTTCCACTGTTGTTCTCAATGATCCGCACCTGGAGTATTTGGGGTATCCCAGCTGGCGAGCCCCCGAGCGGGTGGTGTACCACGTGGTACCCGTGCACGTGACTTATAAGTGGTGGTTCAAATTACCACATAAACATTCAACATAGGCAGACAGTTCTGTACCTACTTTGAGAATCTTGATCGTATATACATAAACCACTACACATATAGGGGCGCGGAAGGTCACAAAGTAGGACAAGGAAGGCACTCGATGGCGCCAAACCGCGGTCTAGACCAAGATCTTGGCAGCAAGGCTGAAGGGCTGTGGGTGCTCTTTCAGCGGCAAAAGGAATCACGAGCACTCAAATCAAACACCATACGTGGCTGCAATGGCATTTCCCCTGTTACTTTGTACTTGAGGGCGTGTTTTCGAGCCGATCACGAGCTATCGGGCAAGCTGTCGTTTGAGCCAGCTTGCTCCAAGCCGGCTGCCAATATAATACTGTCACACTATTTGAGTATCACTACAATCCAGAGACTCGTAAATCGTAGGACGCCTCAGACGAAGTCAACTGCTCCCCGGCCAGGCTGGCTATACTTGCTTGTAAGCAGCAAATGCTGCTTCAAGCAATTGCTGCTATAGTATAGCTGTGATCGCGATCGCAGCAACTTGTTACTTTGCAATCGACCAAATCGGTGGAAGCACTGATGTCAAGGTCATCAATGCCTTGGCATGTCAGCAGATGCTACTGACGCGTCTATGACATCAGGCGGGTTTTTTGTTATTGTTGTTGCCTATCACGGGTGTAGCTACACCTGCTGTAGGCAACACCATTGATACAAACGGCCTGATTGGGACAACAGTGTCCCCGAATGCCTCTTCTGCACCGATTCATGTGTCAGTCTGGCAGTCCGGTAGGTGCTGCTGCAGCGCCACACGGCTTCAAACCCGGATACTTGAAGTATACACCTATATGCCTCGAGCTTCATTGCCCAGCAGCTGTTTTTGCTTTCCCGTAATGGTATGTTCCAGCCATGTTTTCATAGCGGTCTCCAACAACCTAGCAGCGGGCAGCAGCACACAGCAGTAACAGACACGCACATAGTTCAGCAATGCAGATAGCACTACCCGGTGGTGTTCAAGAGGTTATTGCTGTTGCACATAGATAGCACCACCTGGTGCCAATTGGGGTAAACAGTAACCACATGAAAACTGTTCGTTTGTTTGATAGTGTGGAAACATGACTAGCACTACCTGGTGCTATTGATGTGGTTGCTGTTCTAGCAATAGCAGCACTAGATGAAGCAATCCACATCATTACAGCAAAGCAGCAAAGTGTACTGGACATGTCCACAGTCGAACTGCAGCATCAGATGCATTGATGTCCATGCTAATGTTTAGCCCAGTAAACAAGTAGCATTTGGTAGCGATATCAGAGGTCTAGAACATCTGACAACAAGAGGGTGTCAAGGCAGGTGGAGTTTGGGATCTTTGCTAGCAGCTCGATGCGACTTGTGCCACTCGGAGTCTTGGCCCAAGGGCCTTTGATAATGCTGCCAGCATGGTAGCAACATGCTGGAAGCCTATTCAAAGGTCCAAAGCTCCCAGCCCTGCCGCCCTTTTGGGGGCGTGGGCGGATGGTAGTGAATGTGGAGTCGCCTCGAGACACACATTACACACCCTCAACTTACGCTGGCGCTCTATTGATAGCGCTACGCGGAGCTCATCAATTCATTCATCATAAGCTCCGAAAGCTTCATTCTGTTGTTGTGATGTGTGGCGTACTACGCAAGTTGCTGGCATGACCTAGAAGGCGGTAACCGATTGATTAAGTTCATACAGCTTCTGTGAAACTCAATTCCTCAGGTCACGCCAACAGCTGTGAACCCTACCTTATCAACCGGGCATATCTCTTCTAGCTGTTTAATCTCTTCCTTTGACAGCTGCACTCCCAATGCATTGATGTTTTCTTCCAAATACCTGAGATAAAGAGACACAAGTCAAGTTGAGGCTCAAGTCCCATATCGATCAGCATATTGGACTGTTCCTGTTCCTGTTCCTGTGCGTGCAAGTAACGCATTCCAACTTGTAACATGTCTGTCAGCTTGTTTCTGCACCAGGCTCAGCTAGTTTGAATCTCATACAGTTGGCAGCTGCCTTGCAAATCATATTTTTCACACCGCAATGTTGCAACAGCCACATCTACGTATGTTGTAGGATCACCCATATGTTGCAGAATCACCAGTAATCAGTTACACCCGGTGCCCCGTAATACCCACTTGATTCGTTTTGTTCCCGGGATAGTGAATACATCATCGCCTTGTGCATGAACCCATGCCAGGGCTAGCTGACCAGCAGTGCAACCTTTCTTGGCTGCTAAGGACTTGACGGCCTCAACTAGCTCTAGGTTCTGGTGGAGACAGACAGAATGGTACAACAAACTTGAGTCAAAGAATGTGCGGTGAATGCTGGTATTATGGTCATTCAAGTATAATGGGACAAGCCTTGACTTGGGCACAATGCATGCGATACTAGTGCAACAGCACCTGGTGCTAGCTATATGTAGGTACCTTTTTGAAGGCTTCTCCCTGGAATCTTGGGTTTGATCGTCTCCAATCATCCTCTGGCAGATCCTCAGGCCTGCTGAATGCACCTGGCAGCAGCAGAAGCAGCGACAGAAGAAGAGACAGGGGCAGCAACAGCAGCAGCAGCGGCAGCAGCAACAGCATTATCAGCTGTACAACTGGCTTCCAAATGCTTTGATACAACTGCAGCAGCTACAGCAGCAGGTTCTCAATGTACACAGTCGGGGCATGGCAAAATCACATTCAACAGAAATGGCACGGCATCTGGTGTGGTCGGTTTCCGTATGCAGCGTTGTTGCCCCATAAGAAATACCTACAGGGTTTAGGGTTGACACGGCGCTTGATCAACGTGAGCAGAACCATTCTCTCTCAACCCTTGGTTGACTTTTGGCTATGTTACCTGTTAGCATGCCTCTGCCCAGTGGGCTGTATGCTACATGCAAGGGGCATCCACCCGACGATTTTCTGCTGCTATTAATGGTCCTAGAGAGAGAACAGTTACAGTGGATATCTCACCAACTAGATTGGTACTTTCCATAGCCAGTAGGAAACCAATGGAAACCACCAAAGGATCACACCAGATGGAAACTAGTGAAGCACTAGGTCTCTATTTTCGCTTTCATGTCCGCCCGCTACCTTACCCGTCAGCATGCCTCTGCCCAGAGGGCTATACGCCACGATGCCGATGCCCAGCTCACGACACACAGGCACCAAATCAACCTCAGCGTCCCTGGGCAGTAGTGGCAGCAGCAAAATGGTTACACAGTTGGCGTGAATGGACATCTTCAACAGGAATAGGGACCCACGGTGAATGCCAATGCTGTGTTGAATATTGAGGATCACAGAATGCAAAGTGTTCTAACGCAAAGCACCAAGCCTGCTTGCTTACATTATCGCTGCTGTTTGGATGAAGTTACCTTGGTCAGCAAGCCAAGATACCAATCAGGAGATTCAGCAATGGCAGCATGCTGTAGTCATGGTTCTGACAGAAGGTTAACTTATATCTAGTCCGTTCCCCAGACTGACATAAGCTGGTAAAGCTTTTCCCAAACAATGAACTACTTTGCACCTGCCATACACCATGTGTAAATAACAACAGACACACAGCTTGTGCCGCAAAATGAGTCGCAGTACATGCTGCTGTTGCAGGTTGCAACCAGCCTTTTCTGAATGTTCGTCTAAATGTTGGTTTGAATGTTGGTTTGAATGTTTGTCTGAATGTTCGTGTACAATGTTAAAACATGCCATGCCCAGACGAGCCATCAAGTCCACATGTCAAGTGCTTACTGTGTTTGTCGACTTTGAGGCGCGGGGCCGATGGCTGCTGGGCTGTGCCAAACTGGTATTCATTGCTGAGATTGCGTTTGTTGCATACCTGCTCCAAAGGCTCCACTCTAGCTGTACAGCTGACAGCGGGCATGCCGCATGTGCATCACGTATGTCTTCAGGGCTGGCTTCACTGATACCAACATAACGGACTTTGCCCTCGGATACAAGCGCCTGCGCAGTGCACGCATAGCAACAAGGAACGCAGCTTATTAAAGGCTTTGTTGACACACCAGACCAGCATGCATGGGGCGATGCGAAGGAATGTGTGTGAACCCCAGAGCAAGGCCAGCAATCACTACTCTTAGTGACAATAAGTGCCATCCTGGTTGATTCAGGTAAAGAGCCGCCAAGAGGTTTACTCTGCGGCGACATTCCCCTCCCCCCCCCCCCTGCGCGCAGGAGTGGACGATAGGGAAGCGCACATGACATCACAAATTTATCCCTTCGCAACCATTGTGTAGTACACAGGTGGCAGGTGTAACACACCATGCGTAGATCATTCAACCATTCGTTTATGTTACGGCTCATTATGCCAGGGCTGGTGGAGTCCCCCCCCCCCCCCCCCCCCGCGCTAACTAATGTTGCCGGGAGCCTTACTAAGTTTGTAGTACAAACTTTTTCAAGATGGGTCCCTCGTTTGGAAATGCTTCTTGAGCTGCAAGCGACACCCCCCTCTCCCTTCCGCGCGCACAGCTCAACGTGCTTAGCACTACTAGCCTAGTAGTGTGGAACTATGGTGAGCAGCGGTCCATATTACCTTCATTTCAGCAAATGTCTCAGACACGGGCGTGTTGGGGTCAACCCTGCATGACAGCAACACCAGCAGCTGATTAGTTCAGCAGGCCTCTGCTTTGCAAAAATTGTTCCAACTTCTGTCGCCTGAGCTGCTACCACAGCTGTCCCGCAATGGAAGCGCTTGATTCGCTGCTCGAAAGCGTCATCAAACCTGCTGCATTTGGTGACTGCTGTCTGCCGTCTGACCTGCCAAGCTGGCTACCAGTAGTTGCTGACATAACAGAATTGGCGCTGCAGCAGCAGCAGCCGAGGATGTAGCTTGAAGCTGTAAGCTGCTGATCTACATGCCTCACACAGCAGCAGTACAAGCATACCATGAAATACATCAGTACCATAAAGTACATCATCAGCTACTAGTGTAACGTTACACTAAACAGAAGTGACACAAAAGCTCAAGCTGGCAGCATTTCAACGGAGCTAGAAGGCTAACCAGGGCCAGTATGTGCCTGCACCTGAAAGTGGCTTAGCCATGCAAGGACCTGCAGCGTTGATTATAGCTGCTGTGTCATGTACCTGTGTAAGTAGTAGAGGTCGATGTGATCTGTGCCTAAACGCTTCAGAGAGGCTTCACATGCCTCACGCACATGCTTCCTGCTGCCATCATAACGCATCTGTCCGCCTTCAATGACTATCCCACACTTGGTTGCCAGTACCACTTTGTCACGCATGTTTTTGAATGCACGACCTGGAGGATGAAAACAGCGGGACAGCCAGTTACTGTTACTGCTGAATTGATATTGGCTGTGAATCTCACAAGCAGGTGGTTGCTGGTGACGAGCGTGGTGGAGAACGCCTGGTACAATGCCCATGGAACGAGTATGCAGTGTAAGAGGCAGCTGACCATGCTTTGTTAAGAACGCTTTGTACTTTCAAAGTAGCAGTAGCTCTGCAATCCGGCAGTACAACGGTTGTGGAATCTTGACTTGTCACCAACAAGTTCTCTAAAGCTGATTGACATTGTACAGAGATTTACGAGGATCACAAAACATGCCGATTGCTGTTGGTTTGTACCCTGCAATTGGTCCAGAGGTAGTTGTAGTTGTAGAAGTAGAGCAGCAAGCTACAGCTGACTTTTCGGGTGCTGGATGTCCGTGCAACCGCGTCCACTGCCATCGTCTACCCGTATCTGCTTGCAAATACATTACTGGTAGAG